>SKCR01048639.1:0-40259 GCA_019454045.1 Zanthoxylum bungeanum
GGGGCAGACACAATTCCAGCCCCAGGCCTAGCATTTGACATCCAATACTGGATCGTATTACGTAATACATTGTATACTACGCCTGAGACAGATTATATATTCCTCGTTGAATATTTCAAGAGAATTGGGTAGGAACGGTGCTTTTCTAGAAGCCAACCATGTCTTGTAAATCGGTGAGAACATGGTACTTGGTACGCACGTGTTCGGATAGTCTGATGACCGTATTTACTACCAATATATCCAGGGATCTCTTGGGTCGCTTCCCAAAGATTCACCGGTGACATTTGACTCGAAAAGAATTGATCTAGGATTAATTATGAGAGAGAAAATTAATCTGGGATTAATTACGGTAAGAATTAATCTGGGATTAATTATGAAAGAGAAAATTAATCTTGGATTAATTGCGGTAAGAATTAATCTGGGATTAATTCATCTAGAAGAGAGAACGCGATTAATTTGGAATTAATCGGCAAAGTAAATTTAATAGTTAAATTGGATTTTACTATTTAATTTATTTAATTGGGCTAAAATAATATATCGGATATATTAATTGAAATTGGATTTCAATGCGAAATTAAAATTGTATTTTAATTCGGGCGAACGAATTAATTTGGAATTAATTCGTAAGCGACTTTCGTAATAATTTTTCTAAGCATTATTATTTAATTAAATTGGATTTAATTACGTCGCAACGGAAAATTCGTTTAATCGGATTAAACGAACCGGAGCCCAAAGTGTGTACTGTAAGCCAACTAGATTTGGAATTAAATGGGTGGGACCCATGACTTACATCAATTGTAATTAATTGATGGAAGTAGTTGGAATAGTAAATGTGGCATTTACTTCACACACCTACCACACTTGGGAAGTCAACTTTTGTATTAAGTTTTTGGAAAACCAAAATACATCATTCACTATTGTTTTCCTTGGCTTGACCGAAATCATCAATCTCATCTCCTTGGCCGAATTGGCTTGGCCGAATTCTCCTCTCTCTCCCTTGGCCGAATTTGCTTCTCTTGGAGGGCAAGCTTTGCTTCATTTTTGTTCTAGCTAGCACTTAAAGGAGTCAAAGGAAGGTGATAGGGAAACTCACCCAAGAGTTTGGAACTGAAAAGGATGGCTTGGAGCTTCTACATGTTGGAGTTTTCTAAGCTTCCCAAGATCATTAAACAAGCATGAAACAAGTGTGTGAATACAACGAGGGAGTTGCGGAATACTCACATCGATCATTTGAGCGACGCGGAAGGCAACAAAAACATGATTTTCTGCTCGGCAGTGGACTGTCACAGTTCACTGTTTTGGCGTCCATCATTCGGCCATGGATCATCTCCGTCAAGCTCCAAGCTTTGCGATTTGATTCCAAGCTCATGGGTAGACTTCCCTATCACCTTCGCATGACTTCGTAGTGTGCTAGCACTCTTGATTTTGTAACAAAATCATGACTCTAAGCTTCCCTATGGCTCTCGGCAGTGAGCCAAAACCAGTGAAGAAAAATAGCCCCAAGGGCGTGTGAAGAGAGAAGAGAAGAAGTGAGAGAGAGATGAGTTTGGTTGATGGCCAAAGTGTATCTAATACACTAAAGTGAATTTCAAATTCATTTACAATGAATTTGGCTTTCAAAAAGTCAAGCCTTAATGGCTCCAACCACACACATCACTCCATCAATCCATCAATCAATGAATAGTGATTGGCGTCAATCACTCAAAGTGAAAGACATCTATCACTTGATTGAGGAATGATGTGACGCTAGAAGCGACTAGCGATTTGACGCTTGATTTGACTTGCGTGCCATACTCGAATTCGAAATGCGAATGCGCTCGCAAATAATCTCGGGCTCGGGTTCGCTAATTCCAAATTATCGAATTTTCCGTTGCGACGTAATTAAATCTAATTTAATTAAATAATCATGCCTAGCATAATTACTATTCACGTCGCTCGAATTAAAATCTAATTTTAATTCCGCGTCGAAATCCAATTTCGTTTAATATATCAAATATATTAATTTATCGATTAATTCCAAATTAATCGTTATCTCTCTTTAAATGATATTTTATCCCAGATAAAATATCTCCGCAATTAATCCCAGATTAATTTTCTCTCTCTTTTAATTAATCCCAGGTTAATTTAGAGTGCGAGTCATACGTCATCGGTGAATCTTCGGGAAGCGGCCCAGGAGATCTCCGGATATGTTGGCAGTAAATTCGGTCGTCGGACTATCCGAACATGTAAGTACCTAGTACTACGTTTTACCGATTTACAAGACAAGGTTGGCTTCTAGCAAAGCGCCATGCCTACCCAATTCTCCAGAAATATCCTTACAGGAATATAAGATCTATATCAGACGTAGTATACGTAGTATTGTATATGTCGATCCAGTATCGGATGATCACGTTCTAGGCCTGGGGCTGGAATTGTGTCTGCCCCGTACGAAGCACATGTCGGATGTCTGGTAACTATTCTCTATAATCGGATAAACCTGACCTTGTCATTTTATCCTGATGACTGTAGTACTTAAGAGAACCACTACCGTATCATATGTGACCATCATCTCCATATGACTGGAGTGACACTTCCGTCTTGACATCACACCCAACACACTACGATTCTCGATATACCTAGAAGAGGCGTACACAGAAACCTGTTAAAGCCTTGGACGACCAAAACCAAAGTATATTGATTGTCGCAAGTATTAGCGGTGCAAGTCTCGGGTTAAGACCAAATACACCTACCCTGATTTCGGACTTCCATAGACACATAGTCATACTACCAATGGAATTCCGAGGGGGTCTATCCAGAGCGAAGCTGTTTCCCGTACCATCGGTAAAACACAACCTCTTATTACAGGCTTATCACTAAAATTATAATATCCGATTAGTTGGGTTGAGCCATCATAAATTGTAGGTAACTAAAAAGTATGTATAACAGGTTTACACTTTTACGATAAGGTGGCTAAACAACTTCAAATGATATGGGGCCCAAACACAAGATGGTCCATCATTATTTTGAAAACCTTTGGCCCAATCATCATAAGATACAAACTCGTCCCAGTTTAAGTGGCCCAACAAGTTCGTATCCTATGACGAGAAGCCCAAATGGATCCTAATGATAATGGGCCCAAACACAAGCATAGGGAGTAGCTTCTATATGATACATAACTATGGTTCATATATGGACTTACAAGGGTATGGATAAGGCTCTCATTGGCGAAGGGTTGCACACAACTAGGTCTCCCCACTCAAGGGTTCGAGCGACCAAGTGTGCATGCCTTTTTTAAACCCTAGGGTACGTGCCAACGAGTGATGGTTATCATCACATAACGATCCACCCCCTTGAGTGAAAGCGACTTCACGATACATGACGCCATCGGGGGTGAGAAGGGTATGCAAAATATATGAGACTTGGTTAACCAAAGCCAAAGCCACATACACTACAAGGCATTATTTCGGGGTCGATTCTCTATCCCAGTGGAGTCTCCATCTGTAGGAGGGAAGCGAGGTTTACCGCTATGCCTAATTGCCTATGATGTTTGGTGACCATGACATTGTTGGGCTCGTAGCCCGTAGAGAGTATGGATTAGCCCGCGGGGGACTAAACCGGAGAATAAAGGAGTCGCCACCCAGTGTGAACTGGGAAAGATTTAAGGCCGCACTTACCCCTCGCAAGGGAAGACCTCAAACCGTTGGGTTCGGAATGGTCCCTTACTTATGCCAGTATAATGGACGGGTTCACAAAATGGTATAGCCAAGTCTTAATGCAATTCATACTTAAAAGCGAATAAAAATGTAATAACATACCCAAACAAAATAATAATCACAATAATGTAGTTCCAAAAGCACATTAAATTAAGAAATACGAGATGCGATAACGAAAATTATAATAAACAATCAAAAGCAGGAAAACCATTAATAAATAAATAGCAAACAAAAAGGGGGGTTAATCATGCATATATGAGTATTTTCCGAGTGGCACATGGAGTTGTATCCCAAGTACAGATGGCAATATCGTCCATTCGGATTCGGCTATGGAATTTACGTCTGGGTTTCCATCCGATATACCGCAAGGGATAATAACATACATAATCATCAATGCAATGTAAACGGACATAAAAAATAGACATGAAAATATATAACAATGCATATACGTATAATCATCAACATGAACAAAAAATAAACCAAATAAAGGCGAAATAATAAAACAATAAAAGTGAATAAATAGAAAAAATATATATATATATATAAATAACGAAATGCCAAAGAAATAAATAATGTGACCAGAAATTTGGCTGTCTTTGATATAGGACTTTGCATACCCGGCTGGACGTATTTCACGTCTAGCCAGGCATACAACGTCCCGAACTATAAAAATAAATATGATAAGGGTGCCATCAGGTCTTACCATTTAAGTTACTTTCTCAAAAGTGCGTTAGGCCATCACCGGAAGGATCGAAGCTTGGTTTCAAGGTTCAGTTTGATTCTCTCTCTCACTCGGTTTATCCTCATTCTCGGTTCTCCTCTGCTTGCGCACTGCTCTCGCTCTCCTCCAAATATTTTACTTCTATTTTTTGCGTGAGGCAGTAGCCTTACGTATGGAGCTTTTTTGTATTTTTGCGCGTCTGGAGAGCTGGCCTTTTTGACACCTTTACATGTTTTTTATCCATAAAGCAACTTAAAACCTAATTAAATTCCTTAGGGCCCACGTGTGCTTTCTCTTTATTTGGTACAAAGTTTGCAACTACACTCTCTCTCCTTTTTAATTCTTCTCTTCATCGCTAACTTTGTAGTAACACATGGAAATATTGGAAACTTGGGCCTACGTGAAAGATTTCTTTTTCGTATTAAATTGGTAAAAGATTTGGCCGCTTCTTTCTCTCATTCTCCAATTCTTCTTCTTTCACGTGTGGACTTCCCTCTTTCCTTGGTCAACAATTGCGGATGGCTTTCTTCCTTCCTATTAAGCAATTTGTCCACATTTTTTTTTGTGTCTTCTTTTCTTCCAATTCGTGGCCTTCCAATTCTCTCTCTCAAGTATCTTTCCATATAAGGTGCTTGAGGAAATTATATGGGAAACTCAAATCAATTATATTAGGAAGTGAGAATCCTTTCTAGTTTGGGTCTAAAATCTTGCGTGTTTGGCAAGAAGGGGATTTCAAATCTTTGTTAAGTTTGGCAAGAAGGGGATTTGGGCTGCATGGATTACATGGGCCGATTGCATGGCTACATGGGAAGTCCGAAGTAGGGGTAGATGCGTGTCCGAGGCTAAGGTTTGAAGCAGAAGTTGACTAAGTGAATTTGAGGCTGGCTAGTGAGTCAGAATCCGATGAGGGGCTAAATTTTGAGGTTTTCTTTCCTTCCGACATTCATTTTTCGCAACTTTCGTAAATTTTCGGGTAGTGCCTCCATACGAGGCTCATCATCAGGCTCATGCAAAAATGCATTGTCTACAGACACGTTACACCCAAATGGAGAAATTAGTATTGGCTTTGATAACAATGGCTCGGAAGCTACGTCCCTATTTTCAAGAGCACCTGATCACTCTCTACACTTCCTACCCCTTGAGAAGTATACTCAATATATCGGAGCTCTCATGGAGACTGGTGAAATAGGTTGTGGAGCTTGGAGAACATGACATCACTTACCAGCCACGAACCGCGATCAAATGTCAATCTCTAGCAGATTTCATGGCTGACTTCAGCCCTAGTCTACAAGTCCCTATTGAACTAGAAACCAATATGTCCATTCGACAGCCACATGGAAACTTACAGTTGACGGGTCCAGCAACAAGCGAGAATGCGGGCTTGGAATCGTGATCACAACCCTCAAAAGCAACACACTATAACAAGCAGTTAAGTGTGGCTTCAAAGTCACCAATAATGAAGCCGAGTATGAAGCTCCCATAGCTGGATTAACTTTGGCTAATGACTTGGGAGCTAAAAGGATAGAAGTCAAGTCGGACTTCTAGCTTATTGTGAACCAACTCCAAAGGTCGTATCAACCACGAGACTCACAAATGGCCTCCTATTTACAGAAGGTGAAAAAACTTCAGTCGACATTTGAGGAGCTCACAATCTCACAAGTTCCTAGGATCGAAAACACACATGCGAATGCCTTGACCACCATTGGTTCGATAATATAAGGGGATAAAACCCAATCTATTCCAGTGTTGTATTTACAATGGCCAGCCATCTGGAAGGAATAAGCTAAGTTTGTCACCTCAATTACTCCAGTCAACTGTTGGATCATCCACAGATTTGGATGATGACATACCTCCTGAAACTAGTGGACCTCAGACAAGAAGATCTGAGCGAGGCATGATTCCATCAACCAGATATCCGGGATCCGAATATATTCTACTTACTGATGAGGGGGAGCCATAGAGTTTTTCACGAGGCAAGAAGGCACTGAGGAATAAATAGGTAAAGAAATATGGAAGCGAAACTGTGTTGTGCAGAGACACAACAGAAGAGTACGCAGTGAAGTGTGCTGTGCAGAGACACAACCAACATGTCAACAAAGGTGGTCAATCGGGACAAGCTAGATCTGTGCAGAGACATAGGTAGGATAGTTGTCAGATGAGGATCATTTCAAATGCAGCTAGAGGGGGAGAATTGAAAGGATCCAGCTACATGCTAGTAATGCATGTACCATCATTGCTAGCCTCCAATGCACTTTAGGTGGAGTTTGAAAATGGTGGTACAACTTTTGAAAATGGTGCAAAATTCCAAGATAACTTTAGGTGGATCATTATTCCTTTGTTTACATCTGAGCCTTGTATTTGTCTATAAATTGAGATCTCATTGAGAGCTCAAAGCACCCCAAAAATATTAAGCATCAAGAGAGAAAACTTAGAGAGTGTGTAGAAGTGAGGTTTTTTTTTGTAAAGTGTTAAACACTTGTAAAGTTCTATTCTTGTAGTAATAGATTCGGTTTTTCCTCAAAATACTCTATAGTGATCAGAGAATCACAACAATGTTAATTTCCAGGTGGAGGCAATTCAGGCATGTGGAAAATTAAAATTCTCTAGTATGCAGAATTTGTGAGAGTTTCCTTTGGTTCTGTGAAGTATTGGAACTCCCTTGGTGTTTTTAAATACCTTGATTACTATCTCATTTTGTAGAAGCAATTCAGGCATCAAAACAACAGAGCAAAATCAAGATCAACTGCTGAAGGAACAAGTAAATCTGTTCAAGATAGAATCAGGATACCCGTTTGTTATGATGATCTGCTTGGAGAGGATCCTAAGCACGATTCATTCTGATTCTTGGGAACTACATTATTGCTTGTTACCAATTTTGACCATATGGAGGTATGGATATACCTTTCTAGAGTTCACATCTACCCATCTTACAAGCGTGAAGTGGGAATATTATGTAACGTTTGGTATAGAATTTGGTGAGCTTATAAGCTACCTTATATTTTTACTGTAATACTTATAAATTAGCTTATATTCTCTATCAAACGGTACGTTAGTGACTATATTTGGCTGATGGGATTTCTTCCATTGCAATTGAGACTTTTGGTTTTTAATTCTTGAATATAGAATGCTCTCATCTTTTTTATATTAAGAGCTTGTTAATGCAACTATGGAGAGTTATATTACACGCTGGAAGGCTATGAGCCTCATATTTGCTATTTCTTCTACCTCAATTTTTCCCCTTATTGTTTGGTGGTTTGGTAAATTCGTAAGAAAGTGACGTAAGCCACGCCTCTTGATGAAAATTGCTAACAACAAGAGGCTCAAAAAATGAGACAACTAGCTCGTCTAGTCAACAGAACTTCACAAAATAACTGCAGTTTGATTTCCTCTGTTCAAAAGGCGAAAAAAAAAATAACAGGAAAATAACTAAATCTATGCAAAACGTTTCATGAAGGATTCACAATATGTACAAGAGGACAAGGCCAGAGCAGGTCAACATTCAAATGCAATAAGTAGTAATACACCATTGAAAAGCATACAAGCGAAAACAGATTGCTCAGAGGCAAATTGAACTTATTGATCTGGTTGTTGGCACACTCACTGGCTGGATACAGGAACAGTATCTTCACCATTAGTCGCGTCAGCTGCAGGTGATTTCTTTACAAGAGACTTGGGTATGTCAACATCATCCTGCACACAACGTTGTTGGGGGTGTGATAACAGCACACACATTTGACGGAACAGGATGCGTCCTAATCCCTGCCCACTCTCGTAGATGTAGCCCTCGTTCTCAGAGACATGTTCAAGGGAATCAACAAGCGCATCATAGACCTTCTGGGGGCAATTGTCAGGTCCAGGCTTGTCATGGAGGTACAAAACATCCATAGTGAAGAGCTTCTGGTTCACAGGCCACTGATGATGTGGTCTTACAGATGATCTGCAGTATATAAGAATCTACATGGAGCAGAATATCAGACCTCATCTTGCATTGCAGTTCACAACTTCATAAACTCCTTATTGTCATCTAAATTCAGATTGAAATTCTTTCCAAAAACGAACAAAATTGTTTCAAATATTTGTCAAAACTCTGGAGTCTGGAGGTGCCATTAAATTAAAAGAAGAGATAATGTGATTTTTTGAGGATGCATTATGGTGTTGTAAGCACATACCACGGACTATGTAAACTACTAGCAAATTCAATGAGCTAACAAGATAACTAGATAAAAGAACTTATTCAGGAAAAAGGCACCAGCACATACATAGCAAAGTGAACAGACTAAATCTTACCACCCGGAGAATCCGGTTCTGTGCACGAGATTTCTTTGCTTCATGAGATGCTAATTTGAAGAGATGAGTGAGATCTGCCTGACCACAGGAAGAAGTAGCCGAAAGCCCCCGAAGTGCAGCCATAGTAGCCTCTACTTCGCTGCTGAACTCTTTTCGAAGCTACAACATATGACATACGAGTTATTAATTTCAACAAAAGAGAAAAATAATATGAACACTCGTTTAAGAAGAGTCGTGCAACATTTTGTTCACATTACATCATAAATCAGCACTAATGCAGAGATTGTTCGACCCACATAAACACAAAAGTTGTGCTACACATGGAGAAGTTCAGGACTGACGTGCCAAACTGGTAACCTTCATACAAATCGAACACTGACATGATAGGCTAAGTACCAAATTGACACAGACACACACAGCAATACTGTAAAATATATATATATATATATCATTTAATGACAACGAATTAGGGAAATATCCACTATATTGAAGAAAAATCTTCACTTTATTCTCAAATTTTCGAAATTGTAATAACAAAAACGGCACCCATATGCGTAGTCGTCCAAAAAAAGAGAGTACCCAAGAAGCGGTTTTGGCGAGGGTGGCGAAAGCGAAACGGTGATCGGGGTTGATAGAGAGCTTGGCGTTAACGAAGAGGAGGATTGATTGATTGATAGCATCCAATCTTGTGATTGGTTTCCCATTAAAGCCAGTTGATTTCATTTCAACTAGCGATTCAGAGTCCACGTCAACACAAAATATTATGTCTTCGTTGCTTATGCGCATTGGCGGCACCGTCAATCCCGCTGTTCCTGAGCTTCCTCCCTCTATTCCCTCCATCGGATTCGTACTCTCTCTGCCTCCTTGTCACCGTTAACTGAAAACGCTGCGTTTTGGTTTATTATACTTTAGACGAGCCGTTTGGGGGACTGTTGATCATGGAATTTGATCATCTTCCATCATAAATAAATAAATAAAAAATTAATTTTTTAAAAAAAAAAAAAAACAAATCATATTTCTTATTACTTTTTTGGAGAAATTAAAAAAAAAAAAAAAAAAAAAAAAAAAAAAAAAACTTCGTCTTAATTTATTTATTTTTTAATTTTTTGACCAATAAAAGATTTACCTAGTTTTTTTCATTTTTTTTACGGTTATAAAGCAACTCTTTCCCATGCCAAGCTTTGACCATTCACAAAAACGAATGGAATCAGTCTTCATGCACTTAATTGAAATTATGAAAGATGGGTCTAACCCAATAAAATTATATTTCCGATTTGGCAAATATAAAAGTACAGATCCACACAATCTTAGTATTTTCATCATAATATTTTCATCTAATATCCGATTTTAGTGATTCAAGTTAAATTAGAAAGATGATTCAAAGATCTACAACTTTATAGTTGATGACGAAGATAGATCCAGAATTCTTCCTAGTCAAAAAGGCATTCATATTTATCCTTATAGTTTTTATGTTTTATGTTTTAAGTTTAATTTATATTTTAGCATCATTGGCTGAACTTTAATGTTAATTTAAAGCCAATGTACGAAATTTTGGTCTTATTTAGTTTATGATTTAGTTTTATTATTTCAATTAGGATTTTTTTAAGTATTTTAATTTAATTAATTTTCCTTATTTAATTTAGGATTTTACAAGGGTCTTATTAAATGTGCTTAGCTTGTAATTAAAGTACATAATTTTGAATAAAGATATACCCAAGTATGCGTGTGAGTGGATTCTCTCTTGGTTCTTGACTAAACCATTAATGAGACTTATCAAATATTGACGATTTTTGTGGCGTCTCTAAATAGCTAGCTAGATTCTGATAAAATATAAAGAAGGGTTTTCAAGAACAGGTTTCTTATGGGTCTAACTTGATATTGGAAGGGTTTTGTTACTACAAAATCGTGATTCGAGGTTCTTGGGGTTCGCTCAATTACGTGCAGTTGTCTATGAATCAATTGTACGGTGGTTTCTGTTAGTTCTTCTTAAGGTTAGTATACAATTGTTCTTTTCTCAAATTTTCAAGAACATGTATCAAGTGATCTACATGCATATCTAAAGTACGACTGTAAACTAAGATGTCATCAAAATAAACTACTCAAATCTCCCTATGTAAGCATGCAAAATATGGTTCATTAACCTCATCAAAATACTAGGAGCATTTGTAAGACCAAATGGCATTACCAACCATTCATATAATCAAAACTTAGTCTTAAAAGTAGTTTTCCACTCATCACTTTCTCTCATCCTAATTTGATGGTATCCACTCTTGAGATCTATCTTAGAAAATATCTTGTAACCATATAACTCATCTAGCATGTCGTGTGTGTGTGTGTGTGTGTGTGTGTGTGTGTGTGTGTGTGTGTGTGTGTGTGTGTGTGTGTGTGTGTGTGTGTGTGTGTGTGTGTGTGTGTGGTGTGTGTGGTGGTGTGTGTGTGTGTGTGTGTGTGTGTTACTTTTAAAAAATAAGTGGATAGACAAGCCCAAATATATTTTAAGCCTATTATCTCTCATTTGGACATTGTTTTTTGAAAATAATATTTTTTATTTTAAATACACAATAAATATTAATTCATCTTTGCTTTATTAGTGTGCGGATGAGGCCATTTATAGTCACATTATGACTATGGCTAAAAAATAAATATTCAATCACATACCTAATTGATAGTCATTTTGAGACTATAGGTAAAAAAAAAATTAATCACTATGTGATTAAGGTCACGAATGTGACTGAGGGTCGACAATGTGACTGAGACAACTAATGTGATTGAAGTCATAAAAGTGATTGTGCTTAATGTGAATGAAGATCGGTAATGTGACTAGAGTAATTAATATGATTGAGGTCACAAATGTGACTTAGGATCGGTAATGTAATTGTGCTCAAAGTGAATGAGTGCCAGTAATAGAACTGTGGTCATTAATGTGACTGAAGTATTAGTGACCTCAGTCACAAATGTGACTGGGGTCATAATTATGATTGTCCTTAATATAACTGTGGGTCGGCAATGTGAGTGAGATAACTGTAACGACCGGTAATTTTTACTACTACATACAGTGGTACTGTTACGTACGGGATGAAGGCACATAAAATAAATTATGTTGAGACTCAAATATACTCATGGAATGACTTTGGGGACAATCGGTAAATCCCTCGAAGTCCCGGGACGAGACTGTACAATGTTCCCATTTGGACAGCCTGTGGTATTTGGGGCGTAAATTTTTCATACGAACTCTGATTCTTATAAATTTTATATCGTCGGAAATCTGAGATCGAGACCTACAACTTCCGCGTTGAAATATTTTCCAAAATCGGACCAGAAATAGGTCAAAAATGAAAGTTAAAATTCTGATGAATAGTGATTTCGGGGTCAAATTGAAGAATCTCAAATCTTCCACACTTTTCTACATTTTTCCAAATATCAAAAAGGCCCTAGTATATAAGGACTTACTATTCATGCTTACAAAAGTGAGAAAGCAAAATGAAAAATGAAAAAAAAAATGATGTAGCCGAGAGAAACAGAAGGAAATTGAGAAGAAAAAAAGGAGGAGGAAGAAGAAGAATAAGAAGAAAGAAGAAGGAAAAGAAGGTAGATGAAGCAAAGTGAGCATGGCAACAATTAGAGACCTTGGAAGAGTTGAGAATCCAACAAAAATAAGATAATGAAACTAAACCCAAATTTCAAGTTATGAGATTTTGGCAAATTGATGTTATGGTAGTTGTAGTGCCATGTTATGTGATGCATATTAGTGGTTAATTAGTAAAGAAATGGGTTATTGGGTAAGTTGTCTAGGTTTGTGAAGTTTAAAGATTTAGTTAGTAATGATGGCTATGTGGTTAAATGAGTAATTATTGATGATAAAATGATAGTTTAGTATGTGTGGAGTTAATGTAATTTGATGGATTGTGTATTGGAACTGTTATGGAAGCTTTGGGGATGTTTTTTGGGTAAGTTTGGTGTGAAAAAGGAAATGCAAAACCTGGGAATCAGGTCTGCGTCACGACGCAGAAGTGCCCGCGTCGCGACGTGTGTTGGGATTCATGAGTTCGTCACTGGACTGGTTCGCGTCGCGACGCGCAAGAAGTTTGAGTCGCGACGCGACCTGGAAATTTTAAGTGTGCTTCTGGAATCATGCGCATCGCGACGCGCAAGGCCTTTGCTGTTGGGTTTCTAAGATGTCCCAATATCATTTAAGCAATGAAATAATATGAATACTCAAGTAAGAATGGCGGACAAAAATCAATTTTTAAAACCAGTAGTGGACATGTTTATTTCAATAACAAACATATCTAAAGCCGGAGCCTTGCCCGTCTTCACTTCCTTCATGTGCGCCTTGTACTCACGGTAGTCATGCTTCCAGTGACCCCGTTTGCCACAATGTAGGCAGACATCTTGGGATTTGTCATTAGTCTTCCCAAAAGACTGTTATGATTTGGCCTTGCCATTTTTCTTCTTTTTTTTCACACCCCCAGAAGCCTTCGGCCAAGCCTTGGCCTTCTGGGATGTCAAAGTAAGATGTGTCTCGCACTTTTTGCCCTTCAGAAGCTCTGGCTCTGCCTCTTTCAGTATCGCCATTAACTCTCCAAGAGTTTTCTCTTGGTTCATCATATTATAGTTCATGATGAACCCGCCCCAGTAATCGGGCAGAGACAGTAAGATCAAATCTAGTCTCGGCCTCGAAGGTTATGCCCAGCTGACCTAGATGTTCGATGTCAGTAATCATCTGTGACATATAGTGCTCGACAGATGTACCCTCTGACATACGTGAACAAAATAGCTTCTTTTGCAATTTGTACTTCTGAGATCTAAGGTTAGATCTACGAAGATCCTTCAATTTCAACATCATGTTATAAGGATCCAATCCTTTATTCTGACGACAAAATTGAGGAGTCATTGCGGTAAGCATGACGGATTGAGCAGTAAAGTTATCATCACGATGAGTCTTCCAAAGCTCATGCTCTACTGTTTGCTCAACTCCGGGCTCAGGCCCGAAAGGTCTCTCTATCAAATAGAGTAACTTCTTAGCCCCTAGGACTATCTTGAGGTTCATCTCCCAATCTGGAAAATTTGCATCGTTAAATACATTTTCGCCCATGATTATGTCCCTAACGCTAATCTTTCCAGCCATCTTGATTGCTATAGTCCAACTATCCAATCAATGATTTCGAGTACACTCAAAATGTAATGGTTACTATATTCCAACTATATAACCAACTACAAATGGAGTAGTGTCTTGTACAGTCTAACTGTTCAAAGAAAGCAATAAAAGATATTAGTCCAACTAATATATATATATATATATATATATATATATATATATATATATATATAACGTGATATAATAATAAAAGAGCGCGTATTAGCAAGAATTAAAGGAAATTGAAAATTTAATACTAGCCTCCCACTATTTTTCGGCGAGCCTCTAACCCTCTGCTGAGTACTCGAGAAACCCAGTTTCCTAGTGGGCTAGGATCCCGTTAAATAACACACAGCCTTGACTTTGGCCAACAAGCTGTATGAAACTTAACTAGGTAGATCTCTAAAATCAATTGGATCACATCTAATTCCTAGATCCGGTAGGTGGACCTCCAAGTCCAAAACATATATCTAATATATTTCCTAACTTTTTCCTCTGAATCAACTAAGCCTTGGCTTTGGCTCAACAAGCTTAATGATTCCAGTTAAGCGCGACCCATTGATAGTGGGAAAGCTTCGTAATCCACGTCGATGTACAGAAGTGACCTTGACTTTGGCCAACAAGTCACAACTGCCCAAGACATGCGATATATAACAAAGCTCTCATGGTTCAAACACATCCGCGATGGACAATGATCTTGACTTTGGCCAACAAATCAAAGTCAATCTTGCATCTTGAGAGAGAACCACTCAATGGAAGGAAAACGCTTAATATAAAAGTGAGGGTGTTTTTCGTAAATTGGCAACCAATTTATTATAATTGATTAGGTCTCATCATTCACCCTTAAACATGTAATCTAAAAGCATAATAAGGCGCGATAAAATAATAATGATATGCGGATGGATATATAATACAATTTGTTCCTAGAACAAATCTCTCTCTTGCCTCTCTTCCGCTAGCACTTTACATTCTTCTTGTTGGACAGTTATGACCCATATCGTCACTATTTGTACAGATCATGGTGTTGTTGTACAAATTAACTATGTGACAAAGGAAATTGCTCTCTTATCATTTGTAATTAGCTTACCAAGATGTATAAATGATAGGAGGTCCTTATGATTAGTTCCTGGATTGAGATGATATGAGACAGTATCAATCCACGAAGGTTTAATCATTAAATATCCCTAGTCGTTGTATTATCGAGATTGGACATCGATAATGCGGAATAGACTAGTATTACACTTGTGCACGTTGTGAGGGCATAACAACATAGTTCTCATATATTTGGGTATAGGATACTCATGCAAGTGTAGTAGGAGGTTGTGTTTTACCAATGGTACGGAAAACAGCTTCGCTCTGGATAGACCCCTCGGAATTCCATTGGTAGTATGACTATGTGTCTATGGAAGTCCGAATAAGTGTAGGTGTATTTGGTCTTAACCTGAGACTTGCACCACTAATACTTGCGACAATCAATGTACTTTGGTTTTGACCCACTTAAAAAAGTTAGAAGCAAAACACTACTAACCTGATGCGGATTCCCATAGACACATAGTCATACAACCATTGGGATTCTGCGGGGTCTATCCAGAGCGAAGCTATTTCCGTACCATCGGTAAACACAACCTCTTATCACACTTGCATAAGTATCTGATACTTAAATATATGAGAACTATGTCGTTACTCTTCCATAACACGCACAAGTGCAATACTAGTTTATTCCGCATTATCGATGTCCAGTCTCGATAATACTACGACTAGGGATATTTAATGATTAAACCTTTATGGATTGATATTGTCTCATATCTAATAATCCGGAACTAATCATAAGGACATTTATCATTTATATATTTATGTAAACAAATTACAAAATGATAAAATGCAATTTCCATTGTCACATAGTTAATTTGTACAAAAACCACAATGTCTTTTACAAATAGTGACGCTATGGGTCATAATTATCCAACATGGGATTCATTCCCTAACTGAGTTGAGTTGATGGCGAGGTGCTTCGACCCCTTGGATTCATTCCCAAACCATGATGGGTGTGAGATGCTTCGATCTCTGAGGCGTTTTGACCTCTGGGATTCATTCCCGAACTGAGTTGAGTTGATGGCGAGGTGCTTCGACCCGTGGGATTCATTCCCGAACCATGATGGGTGTGAGATGCTTCGATCTTTGAGGTGCTTCGACCTCTGGGATTCATTCTCGATCTGAGTTGAGTTGATGGCGAGGTGTTTCGATGCCTGGGATTCATTCTCGAACCATGCCGGGTGTGAGATACTTTGATCTCTGAGGCGCTTCGACCTTTGGGTTTCATTCCCGAACTGAGTTGAGTTAATGGCGAGGTACTTCGACCCCTGGGATTCATTCCCGAATCATGCTGGGTGTGAGATGCTTCGATCTCTAAGGCACTTCGACCTCTGGGATTCATTCCTGAACTGAGTTGAGTTGATGGCGAGGTGCTTCGACCCTTGGGATTCATTCCTGAACCATGTTGGGTGTGAGATGCTTCGATCTTTGAGGTAATTCAACCTCTAGGATTCATTCCCGAATCATGTTGGTTGTGAGATGCTTCGATCTCTAAGGCGCTTCGACCTCTGGGATTCATTACCCGACTGAATGGGTGATGGCATTTTGGTCTATATGTGCGACTCCTCGATCTACTGGGGAGCTTTTTCTATGATGATGAGATGTTTCGACCTCTAGGATTCATTCCCAAACTGTTGATAATGTGGGCCTCGACCCTATGTTTCCTTCATGAACTGTCGAACCGATGGTTGTGAGGCACTTCGACCCCTGATCCGTCCTCATTCTTGAGGCTCTTTGCTCATCTTTATTCCCTAGGTTGTTCTCCATTCTTAGAGTTTTTCTCCAATCCCGGAGTTCCTCTCCATTCTTGGAGTTGCTCGTCCTCGCCGCTTTTTCTTTTTCTTCAAAGCCTGTGTGTATGCGATGTGTATGCATGTATGCATGGATGCATTCCCTATTCCGATGGGTTTTCTTTGTCCTATTGGCTTGATGTTATCCTTGGTTAGGCCTTCCTTGCGCTCTTTGGTGCCCTTTGCCTATAAAATTCTTTGGTCACCCCATTGGCCTGCTTGTAGTTTCCTCCTGTCAATTCTACTTTGGTGATTGCTCAGTTCTCTTTGGTCACATGGCTCAAGATCTTATTGTGTCCCTTATTTGCGAGGTGGTAGACTGGTCATCCTTAGACCTGGCTCAGCTTTCTGGTCTTCACTACCTGCACCGGGTCAATGTGGATTACGCCTTTTTGAAACCGGCCTCATGTCTTCCGATTCCCCGATTTCAAAACATGCCCTCTCCCTAAGGAGTTTCCTACCATTCTCGGCTTGCATTTTTCTCTTACTACCCTTCTCGGATACTGAAAATCATGTCTTTCGATTCACAAAGCTTTCCTTTGCTGTCCCGAGGATGCGGAAAAGGTACTGCTTTGTGCTTCATCCATTGAGGTACAAGTCCTTTTACGCATATCTTCCAGGGTGGAGGTAGGGTCTCGTCCCTGGAGAAGTGTAGTCTTATTCTGTATCTTGGCCCAATACCTCTTAGTGGGTTGTGATAGTACGAGAGGTGACTATCTTTTGCCTAAGCTATCCTTTCGGATTTTCAACTTAGCGGATTGCTCTATCTTGCCTGGATGGCCTTTTCAGGCTTTCAACCCAGCGAGCTAATATATATATATATATATATATATATATATATATATATATATATATATATATATATATATATATATATATATTTTTAGATCTGATATGTCCTCATTCTCGAGGCTCTTCACTCGTCTTCTTTCCCGAGGTTGCTCTCCATTCTCGGAGTTCATCGTCCTCTTTCTCGAGGCTGCTCTATTTCTCTCCATTCTTGGAGTTCTTCTCCTATAGCTCCTAACCTTTGTCCAGCATCTAAGAAACAAAAGACGTGATTTGTAATTACTTGACTCTAATCTTTTCCGGTTAGCTGGGATTTATGCAATCTATTAACATCTTGAACATTTGTTTCAATAAAGGCATTTGAATTACTTCTTATTACATACGTAGGAAATAATGAACTGTATTGCAAGGATACCTATGTCGCTAACTGTTACTCATGGATTTTATAATTAACCATTTTTCTTGCTCACTCATGCTCTATATTTTTTTTGGGCTGTCCTTTGCGGATTTTCAACCCAACGAGCCTTTCTCTTTTTTTATGCAAAATATTACTTCAGTCTGTCCGCATTGATGGGCTCGGTGAACTCGTTCCCTTCCAAATATGACAGTCTCACTGCCACATTCCCCATCACCTTCTTGACTAGGTAGGGCCCTTCCCAATTGGGCCTGAACTTTCCCATTGGGTCCATTATCAGTGGCTTCGACTGCTTGAGCACTAGATCACCTTCTCTGATATTGGTGGGACACACCTTCTTGTTGAACACCCTGGCCAACCTTTTCTAGTATAGATGCATGTGGTACAAGGCCTTTATCCTTTTCTCATCCAGTAATGCTAGCTATTCGAACCTTTGAGGCCTATTCCTGCTCAGGTAATCATGCCTCTGCTAGTACCCGCATTGACTGTATCTCTATTTCCACTGGTAACATTGCCTCTATCCCGTAAACCAAAGCATCGGGTGTGGCTCCCGTGGTTGTTCTCACTGAAGTTCTATACCCCCACAGGGCATAATGCAGTTTGTCAGCCCAATCTTTATAACTTTATGTCATCTTAGCGAGTATTTTCTTTATGGTTTTGTTGGCCGCCTCCACTGCCCCATTAGCCTGTGGCTTGTAAGGTGATGATTTGTGATGCCCTATCTCGTACTTCTGCAATATTACCTTTATTTCTCCCTGAAATTGGACCCCATTGTCCGTCACGATGTGATGTGACATTCCGTATCGACATCCTATATTACGGGCTATGAACTTGGCCATCTACTTCATCGTAACATTACGAAATGACTCAGTTTCTATCCACTTCGAAAAATAGTCTACCGCCACTACTATAAAGCGGTGTCCATTTGATGCATGTGGCCTAATTTCTCCAATCATGTCAATACCCCATGCTGAGAAAGGCCATGGTTCTGACAGTCCGTGCAATTTCATAGGCGGTAGATGGTTCAAATTGACATGTGCCTGGCAATCGTGACATTGCTTCACCAGCTTTGCGCAGTCAGCTTCCATGGTCGACCAGTAAAATCCCTGTCTCACTATCTTGCGAGATAAATTCAATCCATTCATGTGCGGTCTACATACTCCGGCGTGCTCCTCTTCCATCACCTTCTGAGACTCTTCTTTTCTTAAAAATTTCAGCTGGACGCCATTAGTTTGTCTCTTATACAGCTCTCCATTCAAACTCACATACTGGGAAGCCAATTTCTGAATGGATATTCTGTCTTTCTTGTCGGCTCATTCTGGGAATTTTCCGCGTTCTAGATACTACAGAATGTCATAGTACCATGGCTTCCCATCGTCAACTTCTATTTCCAAGGTTATCTCTATCTCATAACTGGGTCTGCTAGCTGTTGTCAGCACAAGGGGTCTCATTACCAATTTTTCCAGGTTTTCCTAAGTTGCAGCTATGGTGGCTAGTGCGTCCGCCATTTGGTTCTCTTCTCGTGGAAAGTGCTGGAATTTACAGTCGGGGATAACGAGTGCCAACTTCCTAAGATGGAGTAGGTAGGGTCTGTTGCATAGTATGACCCATAGCGTCACTATTTGTACAGATCATAGTGTTGTTGTACAAATTAACTATGTGACAAGGAAATTGTACTCTCATCATTTGTGATTAGATCACCTTAGATATATAAATGAAGAGAGGTCCCTATGATTAGTTCCTGGACTGAGAATGATATGAGACAGTATCAGTCCCCGAAGGATTAATCATTAAATATCCCTAGCCGGAGTATTATCGAGACTGGACATCGATAATGCGGAATAAGCTAGTATTGCACTTGTGTGCGTTGTGGGGGCACAACGGCATAATTCTCATATATATATGTATTGGATACTTATGCAAGTGTGATAGGAGGTCGTGTTTCACCGATGGTACGGGAAACAGCTTCGCTCTGGATAGACCCCTCGGAATCCCATTGGTATTATGAATATGTGTCTATGGGAGGCCGAAATCAAGGTAGGTGTGTATAGTCTTAACCTGAGACTTACATCGCTAATGCTTGCGACAATCGATATACTTTAGTTAAGGTCGTCTAGGACTCTAACCGGTTCTGTGTACGCCAATGCCGGGTATATTGAGAATCGTAGTGCATTGGATGTGATGTCAAGACGGAAGTATCACTCCAGTCATAGTGGAGATGATGTCACGCTGGATACGGTATTAGTGCTCTTAAGTGCTGCGCGGCCATCGGGATATTATGACAAGGTCATGTATATCCGATTATAGAGACTAGTTACCAGACATCCGACATGTGCTTCGTACGGGGCAGACACTTATCCAGCCCCAGGCCTAGCACGTGACTATCCGATACTGGGCCGATATACACAATACAATCGTATACTACGCTTGATACAGATCTTAATATTCTTAGATGGATATGTCCGGAGAATTGGGTAGACTTGGTGCTTTGCTAGGAGTCGACCTTGTCTCGTAAATCGGTAGAACGTAGTACTTGGTACGTACGTGATTCGGATACTCCGACGACCGTATTTACTACTAACTTATCCGGAGATCTCATGGGTCGCTTCCCGATAACCCACCGATGACGCACAACTCGCACTCTTGAATAATCTGGGATTATAAAGTAGAGAGAGAAAATTAATCTAGGATTAATAACGGAGATATTTTATCTAGGATAAAATATCATCTAGAGAGAGATAACGATTAATTTGGAATTAATCGGTAAATTAATATATTCGATATATTAAACGAAATTAGATTTCGACGCGAAATTAAAATTAGATTTTAATTCGGGCGAACGAATTAATTTAGAATTAATTCGTTAGCGACGTGAATAGTGAATTCGCTAGGCGTAATCATCTAATTACGACGCGACAGAAAAATCGTTAATTTGGAATTAGCGAACTCGAGCCCGAGTGTGATTGCGAGTGCATTCGTATTTCGAATTCGAGTGCGGCAACGCAAGTCGCATCAAGCGTCAAATCATTCGTCACATCAAGCGTCAAATCAAATGTCACTTTGAGTGATGTGATTGATTGATTGATGAAAAAGACAATAGTCACTTTGAGTGATGGTAGTTTTGAAATAGTTGATGTAGTATGGTGGGAGACTTTATTACCTTTTTATTTTGATTTTTGGAAAAGAAAAACAAATGGTAATTGTTATATATTTTTGGAAAATATATAAGTAAAAATCTTTACACATTTTAAAAAAATAAGACACATCTTTCAT
Source organism: Zanthoxylum bungeanum (assembly GCA_019454045.1). Lineage (NCBI taxonomy): Eukaryota > Viridiplantae > Streptophyta > Magnoliopsida > Sapindales > Rutaceae > Zanthoxylum > Zanthoxylum bungeanum. The sequence continues at coordinate 21,197 of SKCR01048639.1, forward strand.
CTCTCTCAATTCTCTCTCACTCTCTCACGCCAATAATAGGCATTTCTTCACTGGTTTTGAACCAGAAAAATGTGAGCTTTAGGGAAGCAAGAGTTGGGTTTTCATGGTGAAAAATCCAAGTGCTAACACACTACGAGTCTTGCGAAGGTGGTAGGGAGGTTCGACCATGAGCCGGGATCCGTTCGACGAAGCTAGGAGCTCCGTTTCGCATCTCAAATTTCTGTTTTTGGAGACAGTGGACTGCTGCAGTTGGCGTCCTTGGCAGTGCGTTTTTGGCCTTCAATCGTCTCCAAATCGACTCAACCGATCGATGTGAGTATTCCGCTACCTCCGTTGGTGTATTCACGCATGTTTTCATGACTTGTATGATCTTGGGACCTAGATTTAAACCAACAGGGTCGCAACCGGTCTTCCTTCAATTCACATTCCCCTCGCATCTGTCGAACTACCAACATCGAGTCTCTGTAACTTCTTTGTCCCTAGCTCCTAGGGCTATTAGTGCTTTCAGTCCAAAGACACATGCTTCATATTCGGCCATGTTGTTGGTTACTCCGAACGTCAACCTTTTGGCCATAGGTAGGGTTTCTCGTTCGGGGGTTAGTATCACAATTCCTATTCCAGCTCCTTTATAATTCGCCGCCCCATCGAAATACATTTTCCACCCCTGGACCGTTATGGCTTGAATCTCCTCGTCTGGGAATTCGAACTTATATTGATCTTCTTCTATGGGTTGTAATGCCAAGAATTCCGCTACGGCTCACCCTTTGATTACCTTAGAGGTGAGGTATTCTATATCAAACTCTGAGCAACACCAACCATCTGCCCAACTTCCCTACCAGTGAGGGTACTGACTACAAATACTTTCGGGGATTCTCCTTTTCTACCACTTGTATCTTATAGGATTGGAAGTAATGACGTAACTTTCGAGAAGCCCATATCACCGCCAAACAGATCTTTTCCACCTCTTGGTAGCGGGCTTCATACGGAAGCATCTTCTTACTGAGGTAGTAGACTGAATGTTCCACCCCTATCTCATATGTCTGTACCTTCATCACCCCCATAATTTCGGGTTCTATGGCCAAATACAACACCAAGGGTTTGCCCGGCCTTGGAGGTTTCTGGATGGGCGGTTTAACCAACTATTCCTTGATTTTGTCAAATGCTTCTTGACATTGCCCCTTCCACTCCACAGGTTGGTCCTTCCTCAATAGCTTGAAGATAGGCTCACATACTAATGTTAGTTTGGCAATGAATCGACTGATATACTGGATTTTCCCGAGAAAAGCTCTAACTTCCTTTTCTGTCTTCAGTGCGGGCATCTCGGTAATTGCCTTGATCTTTTCAGGGTCCACTTCTATCCCTCCCATTCCTACCGTATGCTCTAACAACTTTCCGGATGTTACCCCAAACACATACTTCTTGGGGTTGAGTCGGAGGTTCTACTTATCGACTCTTTGAAGGAATTTCTCCAGCTCTTCTATATGTTCAGCCCTCGTCTCTGATTTAACCATCATGTCATCCACGTATACCTCAATCTTCTTATGCATCAAGTCGTGGAATAATTTAGTGGCCATTTGTTGATAAGTGGCTCCCACATTCTTAAGTCCGAACGACATCACCTTGTAACAATATGTATCATACTCGGTGACGAAGGCAGTCTTATGCTTGTCTTCTTCGGCCATGAAGACCTGGTTATATCCTGAGAATCCATCCGCGAATGAGTACATAGCATATAAAGCCATGATTGTTCGATAATTATGACCCATAGCATCACTATTTGTAAAAGACATGGTGTTTTTATACAAATTAACAATGTGACAAAGGAAATTGCTCTTTTATCATTTTGTAATTGGATTACTTAGATATATATAAATGATAAAAGTCCATATGATTAGTACCTGATTAATAAGATATGAGACAATATTAATCCACAAAAGGTTTAATCATTAAATATCTCTAGTCGTAGTATTATCGAGACTTGACATCGATAATGCGGAATAGACTAGTATTACACTTGTGCGTGTTATGGAAGCTTAATTGCATAGTTCTCATATATTTAAGTATTGGATAAACCGGGAACATCTTCGCTCTGGATAGATTCATTAGAGTCTCATTGGTAGTATGACTATGTGTCTATGGGAATCTGGATCAGGGTAGGTGTATGTGGTCTTAACCTGAGACTTGCATCGCTAATACTTACGACAATCAATATGTTTTGGTTTTGGTCATCCGGAGCTTTAACAGGTTCTGTGTACGCCTCTTCTGGGTTTACTGAGAATCGTAGTGTATTTGGTATGATGTCAAGATGGAAGTATCACTTCAGTCATATGGAGATGATGATCATGCAGGGATACAGAACTAGTACTCTTAAATGCTGCAGCTATCGGGATAGTATGACTAGGTCATGATTATCCGATTACAGAGACTAATTGCTAGTGATCCGATATATGCTTCATACGGGGCAGACACAATTCCAGCCCCAGGCCTAGCATATGACATCCAATACTGGATCGTATTACGTAATACATTGTATACTACGCCTGATACATATTATATATTCCTCGTTGAATATTTCTAGAGAATTGGGTAGGAACGGTGCTTTGCTAGAAGCCAACCATGTCTTGTAAATCGGTGAGAACGTGGTACTTGGTACGCACGTGTTCGGATAGTCCGATGACCGTATTTACTACCAATATATCCAGGGATCTCTTGGGTCACTTCCCAAAGATTCACCGGTGACATCTGACTCGAAAAGAATTGATATAGGATTAATTATGAGAGAGAAAATTAATCTGGGATTAATTACGACAAGAATTAATCTGGGATTAATTATGAAAGAGAAAATTGATATTGGATTAATTGCGGTAAGAATTAATCTGGGATTAATTCATCTAGAAGAGAGAACGCGATTAATTTGGAATTAATCGGCAAAGTAAATTTAATAGTTAAATTGGATTTTACTATTTAATTTATTTAATTGGGCTAAAATAATATATCGGATATATTAATTGAAATTGGATTTCAATGCGAAATTAAAATTGTATTTTAATTCGGGCGAACGAATTAATTTGGAATTAATTCGTAAGCGTTTTTCGTAATAATTTTTCTTAAATTGGATCATACACAACTTTAATTACGTCGCAACGGAAAATTCGTTTAATCGGATTAAACGAACCGGAGCCCAAAAGTGTGTAATGTAAGCCAACTAGATTTGGAATTAAATGGGTGGGACCCATGACTTACATCAATTGTAATTAATTGATGGAAGTAGTTGGAATAGTAAATGTGGCATTTACTTCACACACCTACCACACTTGGGAAGTCAACTTTTGTATTATGTTTTTGGAAAACCAAAATACATCATTCACTATCGTTTTCCTTGGCTTGACCGAAATCATCACTCTCCTCTCCTTGGCCGAATTCTCCTCTCTCTCCCTTGGCCGAATTTGCTTCTCTTGGAGGGCAAGCTTTGCTTCATTTTTGTTCTAGCTAGCACTTAAAGGAGTCAAAGGAAAGTGATAGGGAAACTCACCCAAGAGTTTGGAACTGAAAAGGAGGGCTTGGAGCTTCTACATGTTGGAGTTTTCTAAGCTTCCCAAGATCATTAAACAAGCACGAAACAAGTGTGTGAATACAACGAGGGAGTTGCGGAATACTCACATCGATCATTTGAGCGACGCGGAAGGCAACAAAAACATGATTTTCTGCTCGGCAGTGGACTGTCACAGCTTACTGTTTTGGCGTCCTTCATTCGGCCATGGATCATCTCCGTCAAGCTCCAAGCTTTGCGATTTGATTCCAAGCTCATGGGTAGACTTCCCTATCACCTTCGCATGACTTCGTAGTGTGCTAGCACTCTTGATTTTGCAACAAAATCATGACTTTAAGCTTCCCTATGGCTCTCGGCAGTGAGCCAAAACCAGTGAAGAAAAACAGCCCCAAGGGCGTGTGAAGAGAGAAGAGAAGAAGTGAGAGAGAGATGAGTTTGGTTGATGGCAAAAGTGTATCTAATACACTAAAGTGAATTTCAAATTCATTTACAATGAATTTGGCTTTCAAAAAGTCAAGCCTTAATGGCTCCAACCACACACATCACTCCATCAATCCATCAATCAATGAATAGTGATTGGCGTCAATCACTCAAAATGAAAGACATCTATCACTTGATTGAGGAATGATGTGACGCTAGAAGCGACTAGCGATTTGACGCTTGATTTGACTTGCGTGCCATACTCGAATTCGAAATGCGAATGCGCTCGCAAATAATCTCGGGCTCGGGTTCGCTAATTCCAAATTATCGAATTTTCCGTTGCGACGTAATTAAATCTAATTTAATTAAATAATCATGCCTAGCATAATTACTATTCACGTCGCTCGAATTAAAATCTAATTTTAATTCCGCGTCGAAATCCAATTTCGTTTAATATATCAAATATATTAATTTATCGATTAATTCCAAATTAATCGTTATCTCTCTTTAAATGATATTTTATCCCAGATAAAATATCTCCGCAATTAATCCCAGATTAATTTTCTCTCTCTTTTAATTAATCCCAGGTTAATTTAGAGTGCGAGTCATACGTCATCGGTGAATCTTCGGGAAGCGGCCCAGGAGATCTCCGGATATGTTGGCAGTAAATTCGGTCGTCGGACTATCCGAACATGTAAGTACCTAGTACTACGTTTTACCGATTTACAAGACAAGGTTGGCTTCTAGCAAAGCGCCATGCCTACCCAATTCTCCAGAAATATCCTTACAGGAATATAAGATCTATATCAGACGTAGTATACGTAGTATTGTATATGTCGATCCAGTATCGGATGATCACGTTCTAGGCCTGGGGCTGGAATTGTGTCTGCCCCGTACGAAGCACATGTCGGATGTCTGGTAACTATTCTCTATAATCGGATAAACCTGACCTTGTCATTTTATCCTGATGACTGTAGTACTTAAGAGAACCACTACCGTATCATATGTGACCATCATCTCCATATGACTGGAGTGACACTTCCGTCTTGACATCACACCCAACACACTACGATTCTCGATATACCTAGAAGAGGCGTACACAGAAACCTGTTAAAGCCTTGGACGACCAAAACCAAAGTATATTGATTGTCGCAAGTATTAGCGGTGCAAGTCTCGGGTTAAGACCAAATACACCTACCCTGATTTCGGACTTCCATAGACACATAGTCATACTACCAATGGAATTCCGAGGGGGTCTATCCAGAGCGAAGCTGTTTCCCGTACCATCGGTAAAACACAACCTCTTATTACAGGCTTATCACTAAAATTATAATATCCGATTAGTTGGGTTGAGCCATCATAAATTGTAGGTAACTAAAAAGTATGTATAACAGGTTTACACTTTTACGATAAGGTGGCTAAACAACTTCAAATGATATGGGGCCCAAACAAAGATGGTCCATCATTATTTTGAAAACTTTGGCCCAATTATCATAAGATACAAACTCGTCCCAGTTTAAGTGGCCCAACAAGTTCGTATCCTATGACGAGAAGCCCAAATGGATCATAATGATAATGGGCCCAAACACAAGCATGGGGAGTAGCTTCTATAGGATACATAACTATGGTTCATATATGGACTTACAAGGGTATGGATAAGGCTCTCATTGGCAAAGTGTTGCACACAACTAGGTCTCCCCACTCAAGGGTTCGAGCGACCAAGTGTGCACGCCTTTTTTATACCCTAGGGTACGTGCCAACGAGTGATGGTTATCATCACATAACAATCCACCCCCTTTAGTGAAAGCGACTTCACAATACATGACACCATCGAGGGTAAGAAGGGTATGCAAAATATATGAGACTTGGTTAACCAAAGCCAAAGCCACAGACACTAGAAGGCATTATTTCGGGGTCGATTCTCTATCCCAGTAGAGTCGCCATCTGTAGGAGGGAAGCGGGGTTTACCGCTATATGCCTATGATGTTTGGTGACCATGACATTGTTGGGCTCGTAGCCCATAGAGAGTATGGATTAGCCCGCGGGGGACTAAACCGGAGAATAAAGGAGTTGCCACCCAGTGTGAACTGGGAAAGATTTAAGGCCACACTCACCCCTCGCAAGGGAAGACCTCAAACCGTTGGGTTCGGAATGGTCCCTTACTTATGCCAGTATAATGGACGGGTTCACAAAATGGTATAGCCAAGTCTTAATGCAATTCATACTTAAAAGCGAATAAAAATGTAATAACATACCCAAACAAAATAATAATCATAATGTAGTTCCAAAAGCACATAAAAATAAGAAATACGAGATGCGATAACGAAAACTATAATAAACAATCAAAAGCAGGAAAAGCATTAATAAATAAATAGCAAACAAAAAGGGGGGTTAATCATGCATATATGAGTATTTCTCGAGTGGCACATGAAGTTGTATCCCAAGTACAGATGGCAATCGTCCATTCGGATTCGGCTATGGAATTTACATCTGGGTTTCCATCCGATATACCGCAAGGGATAATAACATACATAATCATCAATTCAATGTAAACGGACATAAAAAATAGACATGATGAAAATATATAACAATGCATATACGTATAATCATCAACATGAACAAAAAATAAACCAAATAAAGGCGAAATAATAAAACAATAAAAGTGAATAAATAGAAAAAAAAAAAGAAAAAAAAATATAATAACGAAATGCCAAAGAAATAAATAATGTGACCAGAAATTTGGCTGTCTTTGATATAGGACTTTGCATACCCGGCTGGACGTATTTCACGTCTAGCCAGGCATACAGCGTCCGGAACTATAAAAATAATATGATAAGGTGCCATCAGGTCTTACCTTTTAAGTTGCTTTCTCAGAAGTGCGTTAGGCCGTCGCCGGAAGGATCGAAGCTTGGTTTCAAGGTTCAGTTTGATTCTCTCTCTCACTCGGTTTATCCTCATTCTCGGTTCTCCTCTGCTTGCGCACTGCTCTCGCTCTCCTCCAAATATTTTACTTCTGTTTTTTGCGTGAGGCAGTAGCCTTACGTATGGAGCTTTTTTGTATTTTCGCGCGTCTGGAGAGCTGGCCTTTTTGTCTCCTTTACATGTTTTTTTATCCATAAAGCAACTTGAAACCTAATTAAATTCCTTAGGGCCCACGTGTGTTTTCTCTTTATTTGGTACAAAGTTTGCAACTACACTCTCTCTCCTTTTTAATTCTTCTCTTCATCGCCAACTTTGTAGTAACACATGGAAATATTGGAAACTTGGGCCTACGTGAAAGATTTCTTTTTCGTATTAAATTGGTAAAAGATTTTGGCCGCTTCTTTCTCTCATTCTCCAATTCTTCTTCTTTCACGTGTGGACTTCCCTCTTTCCTTGGTCAACAATTACGGCTGGCTTTCTTCCTTCCAATTAAGCAATTTGTCCACGTTTTTTTTTTGTCTTCTTTTCTTCCAATTTGTGGCCTTCCAATTCTCTCTCTCAAGTATCTTTCCATATAAGGTGCTTGAGGAAATTATAAGGGAAACTCAAATCAATTATATTAGGAAGTGAGAATCCTTTCTAGTTTGGGTCTAGAATCTTGCGTGTTTGGCAAGAAGGGGATTTCAAATCTTTGTTAAGTTTGGCAAGAAGGGGATTTGGGCCGCATGGATTGCATGGGCCGATTGCATGGCTACATGGGAAGTCCGAAGTATGGGTAGATGCGTGTCCGAGGCTAAGGTTTGAAGCAGAAGTTGACTGGGTGAATCTGAGGCTGGCTAGTGAGTCAGAATCCGATGAGGGGCTAAATTTTGAGGTTTTCTTTCCTTCCGACATTCATTTTTCGCAACTTTCGTAACTTTTCTGGTAGTGCCTCCATACGAGGCTCATCATCAGGCTCATGCAAAAATGCATTGTCTACAGACACGTTACACCCAAATGGAGAAATTAGTATTGGCTTTGATAACAATGGCTTGGAAGCTACGTCCCTATTTTCAAGAGCACCCGATCACTGTCTACACTTCCTACCCCTTGAGAAGTATACTCAATATCTCGGAGCTCTCATGGAGACTGGTGAAATAGGTTGTGGAGCTTGGAGAACATGACATCACTTACCAGCAACGAACCACAATCAAATGTCAATCTCTAGCAGATTTCATGGCTGACTTCAGCCCTAGTCTACAAGTCCCTATTGAACTAGAAACCAATATGTCCATTCGACAGCCACATGGAAACTTACAGTTAACGGGTCCAGCAACAAGCGAGAATTCAGGCTTGGAATCGTGATCACAACCCTCAAAAGCAACACACTATAACAAGCAGTAAAGTGTGGCTTCAAAGTCACCAATAATGAAGCCGAGTATGAAGCTCTCATAGCTGGATTAACTTTGGCTAATGACTTGGGAGCTAAAAGGATAGAAGTCAAGTCGGACTTCTAGCTTATTGTGAACCAACTCCAAAGGTCATATCAACCACGAGACTCACAAATGGCCTCATATTTACAGAAGGTGAAAAAACTTCAGTCGACATTTGAGGAGCTCACAATCTCACAAGTTCCTAGGATTGAAAACACACATGCAGATGCCTTAACCACCATCGGTTCGATAATATAAGGGGATAAAACCCAATCTATTCCAGTGTTGTATTTACAATGGCCAGCCATATGGAAGGAAGAAGCTAAGTTTGTCAACTCAATTACTCCAGTCAATTGTTGGATGACTCTTATAGTGAGATATTTACAAGAAGGCACACTCCCCCAAGATAAAATTGAGGCCTGGAAGATTCAACGCCAAGCTACAAGGTTCACTCTCTACAATGACCAGCTACAGAAGAGGTCTTTCTCTTGGCCCTACTTCAAGTGCCTTACTCCCGAAGAAGCACGCTACGTGTTAGCATAATTGCATGAAGGAGAATACAGAAACCATTTTGGAGGAAGATGCCTTGCATGTCGAGCCCACATTGCAGGGTATTATTAGCCCACTGTAGGCACTGCATTTTTTCATATAAGTCCCTATGATGAGTCTCATTTGGAGACACTACCTTTTAAGTCACGGAAGTCGCGGGAAACGGACGTCGGAAGGGGAAATTCAGAATAAGCATGTCATCAGATTCATTTCACAAGTTCAATTTTCGTTCGTGCTACGTTCGTGACCACGTTAGAACGTCAAGCAGATTGCGGGTGTTCGTGTTCGTGTAACGTTCGAATCGGCGTTCGAACGGTGTCGGTATTTCTGGTTTTCTGCTGCTAGCCTCACACCTAAGCCCAATTAGCCCACCAAAGCCCATAAAACACATCCCAATTAATTAATACATATTTAACACATGGCAAAAATTAAATAAAATCTAGAAATCATATACCAAATTAAAATAAAATCATGCCTAATTAAAATCAATCAAAAATATTATATACCAAACTTAACAAATTTTATGCCTAATCAAAACAAATTAAATATACTAACTTCCTAATTTGAACCAATTTTGTCCCCCAATCAATCCTTGATTTTCCTTGTTTAACACTAAATCAAATCCCCCTTTAATGCACCAAATCCCTTCCTTGTCAAGCAAGGATTCACCCATCCCCTTTTTCTATAAAAGAGACCCAAAACCAAGACACTCCCTCCTCACTTTTCACGCATATACAGCAAAAAAAAAGCTCTCAATTCACGCCCAATACACAAAAACAACAAGAAGCAATTTTTTCTCCTCTCTCTAGCATTCACGCCTAACCCTAAGCAAAAAAAAACAGCCCCCATTGCCGAGAATATCAAGCCTAAAAACAGTCCCAAATCTGTCTCTATACCACCGAAAAACTACACTATTTCACAGCCCTCCACAGCCCATCCAAACACCTTAAAACAACCCCTAAATCACCTAAAACAATAACTAAAAAACTGCACTTTTAATCCCTAAAACAGTAACTAAAACTACACCTTAAACCTTCAAAAAAAACATCCAAAACAGTAGCCTAAAACATCAAAAACAGTGACCATAAAATGTCACCAATACAGCAGTAAAACTACAAAACAACAGCGAAACAGAGTCAAAATAGTAGCTTGAGCAGCAAAACAGCGAGGAAAGATGCAAACCAGTGAACCGAAAAAGTTGTGGAGCTTTAACCCTTCCGATCACCGTGAAAAGCGAATCCGAGAGTCGACGAAAAAGGTTAGACCTGAGGGTACTTTTCACATCCACTTTTATTCGTATTTTTTACTGTTTATTTAATCTTATTTACATGATTATTGTGGAGTGTTGCATGTTGTGGCCCTTGAATAGATAGAAAATGCATGCATTGTGAAATGGTGTATGTTGTGCCCCTTGAATAAAACGGAAAATGTGTCGCCTCTTGTGGTATATAGGATAGAAACCTGGACATAAATTTCATAGCCGATTCTGAATGGATGGTAGTATGATCTATACTCGGGATACAACTCCATGTACCACTTGAGTATACGGCACATATTTTATTTCATGTTATCTTGATTTGTTTATTATCGTTATTTAATTTCTGTAAGTTATTTGTCTATGTAATGATAAGATAAAGCGCATGGGCTTAGTAAGTCGGATTAAAGGTCCTCCATTTTGAGGGGTTAAAATCCTTTACCACGATGCTTCGCCGCACCGGATGACGTATATTCGGTTCAATGTAAGATGTGTTCAATCGGGTATACAAAGTCCGATATTGTTGTCTTTATTTTTATATGCATTATGTTATTAGCGCATGGGCTTAGTAAGTCGGATTAAAAGTCCTCCATTTCGAGAGGTTAAAATCCTTTACCACGATGCTTCACCGCGTTGGATGACGTATATTCGGTTGAATGTAAGATGTGTTCAATCGGGTATACAAAGTCTGATATTGTTGTCTTTATTTTTATATGCATTATGTTATTAGCGCATGGGCTTAGTAAGTTGGATTAAAGGTCCTCCATTTCGAGAGGTTAAAATCCTTTACCACGATGCTTCGCCGCGTCAGATGACGTATATTCGGTTGAATGTAAGATATGTTCAATTGGGTATACAAAGTCCGATATTGTTGTCTTTATTTTTATATGCATTATGTTATTAGTGCATGGGCTTAGTAAGTCGGATTAAAGGTCCTCCGTTTCGAGAGGTTAAAATCCTTTACCACGATGCTTCGCCACGCCGGATGACGTATATTCGGTTGAATGTAAGATGTGTTCAATCGGGTGTACAAAGTCCGATAATGTTGTCTTTATTTTCATATGCACTATGTTATTAGTGCATGGGCTTAGTAAGTTGGATTAAAGGTCCTCTATGTCGAGGGGTTAAAATCCTTTACCACAATGCTTTGCCGCGCCTTGTAGCTCGTTATTATTTAGTGTCATCTATTCATATGTTCATGTATGTGTCATGTTGTTTACTGCATTTTGGAGGTCACTGCTGCAACCCCGTTCGAACATGTTTCAGAACGCCGCACGAACGCATGTTTTCTGTCTCAGTTCGTTCGAACGTGTTCTCGAACGCTACACGAACGCGAACCTTCTATTTCCCGTTCGAACGCATTTACAAACACTATTCGAACGCGCATGTATTTCCTTTGTTTTATCATGCATCAGGTCTGGACCCGTTCGAACGCGTTAGCAAACGCTATACGAACGTGAACCTTCTGTTTACCGTTTGAATGCATTTTCGAACGCTACACGAATGTGCACACACTGAACTGAGTCTTTTTCATCGCATGTCATGCATAATTGTTTCTTAGGTGATTTCTCTTGTATCATGTAATCAATCATACTATTTGTATTCCTGCATTTATTCATTTGATGTATTCATGAGATGGTATTCAAACATGATTTAGCCCATTTAGTTGTTCATTTTCAAGCATGATTAGTCATTTATTTTACGTTTGGAATTTGCATTATGTTTAGGTTGTTCTTTGTTTTCCACATTATATGATCGAAGTATGTTCATGAGATTGCCATGTGGTATTGCATGTTCTCCGTTATTCCAATTTGCTTCCATGCATGATTGTACAATTATTATCTACTGGCATGCCTATGATCGAATGTAATATGCTTATGACATTGTATGCTAGCCGTATTTATCTCTATGCATGCAAATTTGGACTTAGATTATATGCAAATAGGTTGTATGCAAATTGGGACATAGATTAAATGCAAATAGGTGGTATGCAAATCCGGACATAGGTTATATGTAAACTTAGATATGAACCTTGTATTTATGCATGCGAACTTAGGATTAAATCATCCTTGGAAATAAATATTGCTTAGGCTTGGTTGAATTATTGCACAAATCATTTTATTACAAGTGGCATAAGTAAGGGACCATTTCGAACCCAATGGTTTGAGGTCTTCCCTTGCGAGGGGTGAGTGCGGCCTTAAATCTTTGTCACGGTTCACACCGGGTAGCGACTCCATCATTCTCCAGTTTATTCCCCCGCTGGCTACTCCGTACTCTCAACTAGGCCGCGAGCCTAGAACAGCATGCGTCGCCCAGTTTCTGTGTCCCCACAGTCTGGCGACTCTACTGGGGATAGAGAATCAGCCCGAAAATAATGTCTTGTAATATTATGATTTGTGCTTTCATTAACCGTGTCTATTGTGGGTTAAAAGGGGTTTAATCAAAGGCATTTTTTAAGGCTGGGTAATGGTTTGGTGTCTTCCTTCATTCACTACCTTTCTATAAGGAAAAGCTGTGAAGGCACCTAGATAATCATTTACTTGTAGCCTATTGTGATGGACTAATTTGGAGGACTCGTTGTTTATTCCTGTCACCAAGCGATAAGAGCCTAAGAGGCTTGGGTACTTAAGAGAGCCTCGCTCTACCCTGCCTCTGGGGAATCTACAATGGGAAATCCATTTGACAGTCAGTCACACACCATAACTTATTGGCACGTACTTTAAGGTATAAAAAAGGTGCGCTCACTTGGTCGCTCGAACCCTTGAGTGGGGAGACCTAGTTGTGGGTAATCCTTCGCCAGCGAGAGTTTTTTTCTACACTCCCGCAAACCCACACGTAGACCGGAGTTGTATGGCCTATAGCAACTATTTCCTTGTGCTTATGGACCATCATCATTTGGATGCAGTTGCACTTCTTGTCAGAAATGCGAACTTATTGGGCCATTTAAATTGGGACGAGTTCATATCCTATGACAATTGGGCCAAAAGCTTCTGAAATGTTGGTGGGCCACTCTGTAGAAAATTATTTATATATGCTTGTGTTTGGGAACATTATCGTTTGGATCCATTCGGACCTTTTTTCATGAGGTATGGGCTTGTTGGGCCATTTAAACTGGGACAAGAACATATCTTATGATGATTGGGCCAAAAGCTTCTAAAATGCCAATGGGCCATTATATGTTTGTGTTTAGGAACATTATCATTTGGATACGGTTGGACTTCTTGCCATAAGATGTGAACTTGTTGGGCCATTTAAACTGGGATGAGTTCACTCCTATGACAGTTAGCCCAAAAGCTTCTATAATGATGATGGGCCGGTTTGTGTGAAAATTTTAATGAATTGATATATTCCTTATATCGCATGCATCTCATTCATCTCATGCATACATATATCCTGTTAACACCCTCTATGTCTATAAAAGACATCATAGATTCTTGCTGGGTTAGGAAAAATGGAAGGCTCACTAAAAGACCGGTAACAGATATGAATACATCCGATAATGAGGTATCCCGGATAGATCAGTTGGAAAACGGTCTCGCCAAAATTACTGAACAGTTGCAAGCCTTGACTACTGTTGTGGCTGGTATGGCTGTACCCCGTGCTGGGGGAAATTCTGAGAATGTGAGGCGCGAGGAGCCTCTGAATGGGTTGGGGGATGATATCCCCGCTTTTGATGACGACATGGCAGAGTATGCAACAGGCAGAGTGATTGGGTCTCAGACAGAATTTCAGAAGCTTCGGGATCAGGTTGAAACAGTTACCCGCAAAATGAGGGGTAAACATGAAGAGTTGATAGATTATGAGGCAATGGCCTTCGAAGAACAGTTGTCAGCTCAGTTCAAGATGCCGGATATGGCTAAGTTCAACGGGAATGGGGATCCGAGGGTCCATCTCCGTCAGTATGTTTCAGTTATGAGTTCAGTGGGTTTATCCAAGCGTCAAGTGCAGAAAATATTTGGGATGTCTCTTGAGGGAGCGCCGGTAGTTTGGTATCACAGCCTTGAGAAGAAGATTAGGGAAGATTGGAGGGAACTGGCTGATGCTTTTCTGAAGCAATATGTTACAGATCTGGAAATTGATTTGTCACTCCGAGATTTGGAGAACACTAAGCAGAAGGCGAAGGAAAGCTTCAAAAAGTATGTAGACCGCTGGAGAAGCCAGCTCCTAAAGATTCAGACTCGGCCCTCAGAGAAGGACCAAATTAAGATGATTATCAAGGGCACCAAGCCCTCCATCTATGGGAAATTGAGGAGGATGACCTCCATGATCAATGACTTCCGACAGTTGAGGGAAACTGTCATAGATATTGAAGAAGAAGAAGCAGAGAACATGAAGTTTTATGGCCAAGTAGGAGGCCTATTGGGGGAACATCAAGTACCAAACCTATTTCTGCGGAGATTGCTGCCATCCGGAATCGGAGATTCTCCAACTTAAGAAGACCCTTGTCTAAAGTGCTGGAGAAATTAAAAAGACAAGGACTTCTGAAACCCGTGGAGACCAAACCATTTCCCAACCCTCCACCACCACATCTCAATCTGAGCCAATATTGTCACTTCCACCAACGAAAAGGCCATGATACTGACAATTGTGCCCGCCTCCGCCATGAAATCCAGAACCTTCTAGACTCCAAAAAGATACCCGATCCAGAAACAGAACGCCCCAACACACACCAAAATCCCCAACCAAATTACAACTATGTCCCCCCACCAACCTATATGATAAACCCTGGCCTACCCGAAAGCCTTGTCCTCAAATCCTTTGACCACCAAGCCTATTGCCTTGGAATTTGGGATAGTAACAGTGAAGATGAGACAGAACGGGGGCAGAATTTCTGGGAAGACTTCTCCAGTAGTGATGAAGAAGAAGTGAAGGGGATGACAGGCAGTGGGCATTTCTACCATGATATGACTAAGAATGGTAAAGGGGTGTTATCAGAGGGTAGAGAAGTGGCTGAAAATACAGAAAATGCCGAGGGAGATGTAGTGTTGCAACAGTTTAGGAAAACCCGAGCACAAGTGAGTATCTAGGATTTGTTGTTTGCATCTCAGGAGCACAGGCAGGCCATGGTTGAGGCCTTAAGCAAGATAGTGGTGACGGAGGATGCCAACCCCGCAATATTTGTTAGGTCATTGCAAAAGGAGGCTTTGCAGGCAATCACTTTTTCTAAGGAAGAAGTCCCAGCTGATGGGAGAAATCATAATAGACCTTTGTTTATCAGAGCTGAAGTGAGGGGTAAAATGACCTCTTGTGTGATGGTGGATGACGGCTTATCCATTAATGTGTGCCCGTCGAAGATTTTGGCCAAGTTGGGTATAAAAACAACAGATCTGGATCCCTCTAGTATAACTATCAAGGCTTATGATGACAGTAAGCGAGGAGTTGAGGGTACATTTGTAGCAGCGGTCAAGGTTGGTCCTATTGAGGATGAAGTTGAGTTCACAGTGCTGGATATCCCAGCTATTTTTGCCTTGTTGTTAGGAAGGCCTTGGTTTCATAAGATTGGGGGTGTGCCCTCCACTCTGCATCAGATGATTAAGTTCCCATATGGGGGAGAGATTGTCACCATCCGAGCTGAGGTAGATAATGATGTGGCTGCTTTGGAAATACAACCTTTCACGAGGTTCCAAGTATAGGCAAGTTTTGAGAAATGGGTGGATCCTAAGGTAGCTCGGATCATGGGAAAAATGAAGTTCGAGCCGGTTGAGGGTTCAAAACTGCCAAACTTTAGAGGACAGACTACTCGGAGGGGTTTGGGGTACATGTTGGAGATCTCTAAGTCCCGAGGATCGAATACAAAGCAAGAAATAAACATGCGAATACATCACGGAGTTGCGGAATACTCAAATCGATCGGTTGAGCGACGCGGGAGGCAAAAAAAATTTGATTTTCTGCTCACTGGACTGCTTGGCAGTGAGCTGCTGTCCTCCACCATTTTTGGCCATCAATCTTCAAGAATCCAAGCTCCAAGCTTCGTCAAATGATTCCTGACTCATGGGTGGACTTCCCTATCACCTTTGCATGACTTCGTAGTGTGCTAGCACTCTTGATTTTGCAACAAAATCACACTTAGCTTCCCTTCATTCTCTCGGCTTTTTGGCAAAAACCAGAAGAAAATGGCCCTCCATGGGCGTGTGAGAGGAGAGGATTTTGAGAGAGAGAGAGAGTTGAAAATGTATAATGGTTAATTGATTTCTAAAATCAATTCAACATATACCAAAATATTTAATATATTAAATGTCAATCAAGCTTTCAAAAGCTTTTCAACAACTCCCATCAAGTCACATCTTTCAATCAAGTGTCACATCACTCAAAGTGACATGATTTGACGCTTGATGTGACTAGAGATTTGACGTTTGATTTGACTTGCGTGCCGCACTCGAATTCGAAATGCGAATGCGCTCGCAAACAATCTCGGGCTCGGGTTCGCTAATTCCAAATTAACAAATTTTCCGTTGCGACGTAATTAAATGATTACGCCTAGCGAAGTCACTATTCACATCACTAACGAATTAATTCTAAATTAATTCGTTCGCCCGAATTAAAATCTAATTTTAATTCCGCGTCAAAATCCAATTTCGTATAATATATCAAATATATTATTTTACCGATTAATTCCAAAGTAATCGTTATCTCTCTTTAAATGATATTTTATCCCAGATAAAATATCTCCGTAATTAATCCCAGATTAATTTTCTCTCTCATCTAATTAATCCCAGATTAATTAAAGTACGAGTCATACATCATCGGTGAATCTTTGGGAAACGACCCATGAGATCCCCGGATATGTTGGCAGTTTATTCAGTCATCGGACTATCCGAACACGTAAGTACCCAGTACTACGTTTGTACCGATTTACAAGACAAGGTTGGCTTCTAGCAAAGCGCCATGCCTACCCAATTCTCCAGAAATATCCTTACAGGAATATAATGTTGGATAATATGACCCATAGCGTCACTATTTGCACAGATCATTGTGTTGTTGTAGCAAATTAACTATGTAATAAGGAAATTGCACTCTCATCGTTTGTGATTAGATCACCATAGATATATAAATGAAGAGAGGTCCCTATGATTAGTTCCTGGATTGAGATGATATGAGACAGTATCAGTCCACGAAGGATTAATCATTAAATATCCCTAGCCGTAGTATTATCGAGACTGGACATCGATAATGCGGAATAGGCTAGTATTGCACTTGTGCGCGTTGTGAGGGCACAACGGCATAGTTCTCATATATATAAGTATTGGATACTTGTGCAAGTGCGATAGGAGGTCGTGTTTCACCGATGGTACGGGAAACAGCTTCGCTCTGGATAGACCCTTCGGAATCCCATTGGTATTATGACTAGGTGTCTATGGGAGGCCGAAATCAAGGTAGGTGTGTATAGTCTTAACCTGAGACTTGCATCGCTAATACTTACGACAATCGGTAAACTTTGGTTTTGGTGGTGGGGGATCTTAACTGGTTCTGTATTCACCTCTTCTGGGTTTATCAGAGAATCGTAGTGTATTGGATGTGATGTCAAGACGGAAGTGTCACTCCAGTCGTAATGGAGATGATGTCACGCAGGATACGGTATTAGTGCTCTTAAAGTGATGCGCATCCAATCGTGATATTATGGCCAGGTCATGAATATCCGATTATAGAGACTAGTTACCAGACATCCGATATGTGTTCGGACGGGGCAGACACTTATCCAGCCCCAGCCCTAGCACGTGATTATCCGATACTGGGCCGATATGCACAATACAATTGTATACTACGCTTGATACAGATCTAGATATTCTTTGATGAATATGTTCGGAGAACTTGGGAAGACTTGGTGCTTTGCTAGGAGTCGACCTTGTCTCGTAAATCGGTAGAACGTAGTACTTGGTACGTACGTGATTCGGGCACTCCGACGACCGTATTTACTGCCAACTTATCCGGGGATCTCATGGGTCGCTTCCCGATAATCCACCGATGACGCACAACTTGCACTCTTGAATAATCTGGGATTATAATAGAAGAGAGAGAAAATTAATCTAGGATTAATAACGGAGATGTTTTATCCGAGATAAAATATCGTCTAAGAGAGAGAGAACGATTAATTCGGAATTAATCGATGTATTAATATATTCGATATATTAGACGAAATTAGATTTCGACGCGGAATTAAAATTAGATTTTAATTCGGGCAAACGAGTTAATTGAGAATTAATTCGTTAGCGACGTAAATAATAATTTCGCCAGGCGCAATTATTTATTTAAATTCGAATGAATTAACGTCGCGACGTTAGCTCGGTATTTCAGAAATATCGAACCTGAACGCGTGAGTGCACGTGGGCCCACTTTCATTTGGAAACGTGTGGGGCCCACATGACACATGTCATTCTAATGCTTTGCATGTAGATTGTGTACATTGCACTCAATGTCATTGCATGGAGTTTGAGTGTTTGACACTCTAAGCCATTGCATGTGTTGTGTCATAAATTTATTATTAATTTAATAAATTATGGCATAAATATAAATTGATTTTTGGTAAATCATTTTAATAAACATAACACAACTTCTTCTCTCTCAAATTTTCTCTCCTCTCTCACGCCCATTTGAGCAAAGTGTTCACTGGTTTGGAACTAGTTTGGGCGTGAGCTAAAGGGAAGCAAGAGTGGTTTCTCATGGTGATAAATCAAGTGCTAGCACACTTACAAGTCTTGCGAAGGTGGTAGGGAGGTTCGACCATGAGACGGGATCCATCCGACGAAGCTAGGAGCTCCGTTTCTTCACTTAATTTTCTGTTTTTGTAGGCAGTGGACTGCATGCAGTAGGCTTACATGGCAGTGCGTTTTTAAGTTCATTTGTCTCCAAATCGACTCTACCGATCAATGTGAGTATTCCGCTACCTCCGTTGATGTGTTCACACATAATTTCATGTCTTGATTTGATCTTGGGACCTTAGAAAAACCAACAATGGCA
>SKCR01048640.1:0-40407 GCA_019454045.1 Zanthoxylum bungeanum
TAAAGAACATAATTTAAGAGAAGTTCAAACTTACCTACCAAACTTAATGTAAGAATTCAATCTTCTTCTCTTTTTTGAAATGGTTAGAGAACTTCCAAGGTTTGCAAGTGTCACTCCAAGATCTAATCTTGATTCCAATGCTAGCAACCTTCACTTCAAGATCCAATCTTGATTTCTCTTAGATGAAATGTTGTAGAGACCTCACAAGCTTCTCTAAACACTTCTCTAACTTAGGCTAATTTCTTAAAGAATTACTTATATTTAGCTTTCTCAAACTTTTGCTTTGCTTAATTAAAACCTTCCTAAAGCTTGCTATTTATAGCAAAATTTAGGTAATTTTTAATTAATAAAAGTTGTAATCAACTTTTAGGTGGGCTTAATCTAATTTGTTCAAATATGTATAATTAGGTGTGACTAATCTCCATTGTCTACCACTTTAATTTAATCCAATTAAATCAAGACAAATATTAGGAAATGAATCAGTTCACCACTTTAATTTAATCCAATTAAATCAAGCCAAAACCACATATTATTACATACTTATAATTAACATAATATCCTCAAATGATAGAGATAATTATGATTTTACAATTAAGTCATTGTGTAATTATTGAATTAATCCAATTAGGTCAAAGTAAATAATCAATGTTATCCAATAACACTTGATTATCTTAGTTAATAATTATAATATCAAATATTATCTTTTATCAAAATTAATCGGCTACCCAAGTTCTCAATGTACTTCATATTGGGACTCTCTAAGTTTAGACACATATGTCATATAAGCCTAGCTTATATGTACGTAATTCAGCCACCTCTGAATTCACGAAGAACACAAACGACTTTTCTAAACTATACAAGTTGAGGTCATTGATGAGCGGAAAATATATAAATATTTACTGCCCATTTGACATAATATTTTGTATAGTTTCTCGAGTTTTATGAACGTTTTGATGTGTTTTAGTTTATTTTACAGATAAAATAAAATCGGGACTCAATGGAATCAATCAGACAAAATATGGAACAAATAGGGGTAAAAACTGGACTTGACATTTGGATTTTAGAGGTTGGAAACTTGAAATGGTGTTCTAACAAAGTACAATTTCGGAAATTTTAACTTTGCGTAATTTTCGTGTTTTGGCCGTAACTTTCTACTCCAATATCGGATTGAGATGATTCAAGTTCCAGATTAACGAAGACTCAAAGTTCTACAATTTTTACGTTCATAATAATTTCGAATTCTGAAGTTTTCATGATCGAAATTGATAAAACATCCGTAAGTATGTTATGTGTAATTATTAAAGTCATTTTCAAAACAAAAATAAAATAAAATAAAATAAAAATGGCAATTTTCAAACTTCCACCAAACATGCTTGTATGTTTGGTGGAGGATTTGGTGCCTTGTTTGGTGCCATGTTTGGTGGAGAAATTTGTGGAGAAATTGGTAGAGATAAAATTTTACCTATAAATACCAAACCATTTCATTTGTAAATTTCATACTTTCCTTGGTTTCTTAATAAGGAATTAAGGATTGTATCTTGTGTGTTTTATTTAGTAGTTTTGTAATGTATTTTTATTTTTATTTTTAGTAATAATAGTTTGTTTGTTTTTACTTTCTTTTATGTTTAGTAGTTAATTTCCGCTGGGGGAATGGTGAAACCTTTAATATGATAAGGTAGATTAATCTCACTTAATTTATAATATGGAAATTGTAATTTAATAATATGGATTAAAGTTGATATTGCCTTAATGGCTGGTTTTATTTATTTGACATAATGTGACACCACATATTTGGTCGGTCTTTAGGTGACAAATGATTACCACCTATATGGCTGGTTTATGGACAAATAATAACACTGAAAATTTATATATTATAATAAAGTGAGATTTCTATACTTGAAATATTAAAGGTGTATCCCCTGACCCCCAGTATTTTATTTTTATTCCAGGGAAGTGATGAAACACAATATTCACGAGTTTTATAATTGATTTAATTATTTTATGTGTGATGCTTTGGCTCGTTTATTGAATCTTAAGCTTAATGCTTCTTGTTAACTGGTCATTAATAATATTGATGTGGTAAACTTAATATGAACTTGGAAAATGGATTTTAGGTTTCAGCCTTAAATTCAATATCTCACGATCTCACCTTGGGGTAAAAGTCTATTAGGTAGATTTCCTTACATGATAGGAATATACCTGTCGGGCGGGGGTAACCATAATTGGAACTTGAACTTAATAAATTCAGATAACTTGGTTAACATAGTAATATGATTAATTGGGTTATTTTGGGTGTTTGTATCTGACCATCGGAAGAGGCCTTTGCATATCTTCGTGTTCCAGGTTAGCAAACTGATTTATTACACATAAATAAGAGAATCAATTCATCATTAGAATAATATTATGTGGAATCACAACCCTAGATATTTGTGTCTTTTGTTTATTTTCTTTAGTATTTTCTTTTGTGTATTTATTTATTTAGCAAATCCACATTCAACCAATTAATCAAGCAATCATTTCATTCTCCCTTTAATTAGATACCTGTAAATAAATAGTATCAATAATTAATAACAACAGTAGAAATTAAGTCCTCGTGGGATCGATATTTTTATACTACTTGAGCGATACGTGCGCTTGCGTTACGTGTGTGAAGATGCTTTTGCATATCTTCGTGTTCCAGGTTAGTAAACTGATTTATTACACATATATAAGAGAATTAATTCATCATTAGAATAATATTGTGTGGAATCACAACCCTAGATATTTGTGTCTTTTGTTTATTTTCTTTAGTATTTTCTTTTGTGTATTTATTTATTTAGCAAATCCACATTCAACCAATCAATCAAGCAATCGTTCATTTCTCCCTTTAATTAGATACATGTAAATAAATAGTATGAATAATTAATAACAACAGTAGAAATTAAGTCCTCGTGGGATCGATATTTTTATACTACTTGAGCGATACATGCGCTTGCGTTACGTGTGTGATTTCACCGATCAAGTTTTTGACGCTGTTGCCGGGGACTTATTTTTCTTACGTTATTAATTTTGAAGTTATCTAATTTACTTGTATCTAATATTCTTTATTTTTATCAGTAATTTTTATTTATTTCTTTTATTTTTCAAGTGGTTGAAAATGGATCTTCATTGGGTGATAAAAGAATTACGAGCTTTACGAGATGAAGATACACCCCAAATCAGGGAGCAACAGTCCGGTTTTCCGAGACCTGTTGTCCAGCCCAACAACTACCCATGGATTTCAGAGCCATTCAACACAATATTTGCCCAACCATTTCAGAACGCAATGGGTAGATGTGAAATATGTGATGGTAACCACCCGAGCGATCAATGCATATACCTCTCAAATTCAGGGTGGCAAAACTATCAGAGACCTTCATAGAATGAACCAGCATATTTTACTGAACCACATTTCCATCTTATCCACCATCGACTTACGATATTCAAGGACCAGAACCATCAGTGGAAAGACAGTTGATGAACAGGCTCGAGAAACGGGAAGCTGAACATGATGCAACGTTTCTGGATCACATAAAAACCTTACAGAGGCTGACAAATGAATTGAGACAAATAATCAACAACCAGAACTACATACATCACAGAACAAATTCAAATAACACTGACGAAACCTTTAAGTATAAAACATTTCACAATGACACCTTAACAGAGGAAGAGGCTGAGCAGTATTAGGAGCCTGAGGTATCAGTTCAGGAGCCCGAACTAGCAGAATCTCAATTTTATTTTATTATTCATCGGACTCTGATGAGGAACAAGAAGCAGAGCTGTTTGTACCAACAACAAGTGAGAAGGAAACTCTGCAACCTCAAAATGAAGATCTTGGAGCATACATTGCACTGATGTTTGAAGAAGAGCTACCTGACCATTCATATTAACCATAGAGGATAAAAAATTACAATCAGACACATCTTTACATCCTCAGGTTGACACATATGGAGCATGCATTTCACAGATGACAGATGAAGAGCTGAACAAAGAAATCCTAAAATACATCTGTGAAGAAAATATGGAGAAAGAAGCAGAACAAATGAAGAAGCAAATATCTGACTATATTGAAGATCCATGCATTCAGGAGAAACATCACTGTTTTGGGGAGTACAGATCAAAGACATCGCTCAAAAGCTTGACAGAACGGAACTCTCATTCCAAGTCAAGCACCATACGAGACCTCCTAATTTTCTTTCTTTCTTTTCAGGAACCACTGGAGTGACATAGTTTAAAAAGGTGGCACAAGCACTGAATGATACAAAATTCTTTTTGCCACTTTACCGTTGGAAGAGACCCTTCAAAAGTAACGCTCATTGGATTGTCTCTAATTGGACATCCAAAACCACGGTGAAGCCTCCTTGACAGATGGACATCAGTAACGTCTGGCTGAAGATGAAAAATTTCAGCGCTAGCAGGGAGGCAACCAATGCAAAATTTTTATTTAAATTTAAATTTTTATATTTTATGTATACATGTTGTAGAGTTTTTAATTTTGTGTGATATTTTCAGGGAAAAGTACAAACGAAGCATTTAAGGCAGAGTAAGACTGGAAGAATGGTGTTTGACAATCACAATGATGAGATTTAATTCATTAGTGATGGCTGAGTAAGGAATGGATTCTTGAGACGCATCCTAATGGATTTATATACCAAGCGAGTGGCATATTGCGTACACAATTCTGTTGCCTTAATAATTGCTTTCATTTACTTTTCGGTTGTGATTTCCTTAATTTTCACCGACAGGATCCAGACTTTTTGACTTTCACGATATATTTTACTATTTAGCTAATAATTATCATTTGGGAGGTACTAGTGCTATTATTACTCACCTTTTTTCAGGTTCTATAAATTCAACTCGTTATTGCACTCTTGAAGACATCCAGATTTGAGAAAGAAATAAATAAATTAAAAAAATAGAAGCAACTTCAAGAAGACGAGTTGTAAACATATGTGTGTTTTGCGGTACTAATGTTGGTTCTAAGCCATAATTCATTGGGGCAGCATAAGAATTGAGTAGAGTCATAGCTGAAAGGAATATACACTAGTATATGGCGAGTCAATCTTGGACTAATGGGATACGTTTCAATGGCCGTACAGGAAGGAGGTAGTCAAGTTTTGGGAATCATCCCAAAACCATCGGCGAAGGCGAACTTTATAGGACCATCAAACAGAGAGGAACTTATCGTGCCAGATATGTCTGAACGGCTGGTTGAAATGATTAATCATGCTTATGCATTTACTGCTTTGCCAAGAGGCTTGGGTACGATAGAGTAAATTTTTACAGTGCTATCTTGGGCGAATTTAAACATACACCAGAAACCAATTGGACTGTTTAATTTTGTTGGATTTTATGATTTTCTTTGTGTGTTTCTTGATTATGTCCGGAGAAATGGGTTCGTGTCAAAACCTGTAAAAGATATCCTATTCATTTCCAGAACTGCCCATGATTTAATTGACCAACTCTTAGCTTTTGAACCACAAATTGACCCTATCATTTCCAAGATAAACTGGTCCGATAATGATCGTGGTAAGAAGCGTCAGATAAATCTGGATCTTAACCTTTAATTTTCTTTTTAAATGTAGAATTTCAGCTAACCAATTATTGTCTTCTAAACTCTTCTTCTACTTTTTAGACATTGGGGACAATGTCTTAATTAGGTTTGGAGGAGGGGAATAGTTGATTAGTATCTTATTTTTATTTTTTCGTTGTATTGTTTTTGCTTGGTTTTTAGTCAAGATATTTTCAAAAATTCGAAAAAATTTAAAAAAATTGAAAAAAAAATATATTTTGTTTTTGTGTTTTTAACTTGACTAATTAGGTGAAATTGGTGTGAGATAGCTGTGTATGGAATTTCCACTCCTGAGACGTATCTCAACCTATTTCGTAACAAGTTAATTTTTGTTTATTTCCTTTTGAATTATTTAATTTGTGAATTCTCCATAAAAATGATTAAATTGGATCTTCATATGCTCAGTTGACAGGTATTATCAATATGCATGGTAAAATACGGCCATGAGTTGTAATTGAAAAGTTTGTAATATTCAGTGCTCTAGTTTAATTAGATGAAGCATCTAAAAAGCAATGGAATAATAATGCAAAAAAAAAAAATTACATCTGAGATCCGAGTAATTAAGTCTGTATGGGTGTTTTAACACCTAGTGCCCTAAAATAAACTAGTTTGGGAGTCACTGGCTCAAAGCTCGTTACATGGATTGTAGATGTTATATATATATATAAAAAAAAAGATATATGAAATCCGAGTAATTAAGTCTGTAAGGGTGTCTTAACACCTAGTGCCCTAAAGTCAATTGGCTTGAGAGTCACTGGCCCAAAGCTCGCTACATGGATTGAAGATATTGTAAATAAATAAATAAAAATAAAAAAAATCAAAAAAAAATCAATTGCTAAAAATGTGTGAATTCTGATATAACTTTAGGACAAAAATATTACTCTCTTTTCAACTGCGCTTATGAATATTGTGGACATAATGATTTGATTAATACATTGTTGGTTGTGCATATGGAGAATGATAAAAAAAATAATATGAGAATTTACTTATTTGGTAATTTAGAAAGAAAGAAAACAACTACTAACTTGGATAAGAAGTTTCACTTGTTTAGTCACTAACTTGTTTATTCTCTTTTCTTTTGTCTTTTTACTTTTGTGTGCATTAGATCGACGTTTGTGGGTATCGTTACTGTAAGCCCTTATGAGACTGCAACTCGTCTACTAGGGACACCTAGGGGTTTAAAGGCTTGTTGCATACGCTAAATGCAATCGTGATCCATACGAAAGTGGCTTAGTTTAACTTAGTTCCTGTTGTTTATTTCATTTTCTATTTGTTTTGCTCGAGAACTAGCAAAATGTTAGGTTGGGGGTGTGATGAGCGGAAAATATATCAATATTTACCGCACATTTGACTTAATATTTTGTATAGTTTCTCAAGTTTTATGAACGGTTTGATGTGTTTTAGTTTATTTTGCAGATAAAATAAAATCGGGACTCAATGGAATCAATCAGGACAAAATATGGAACAAATAAGGGCAAAACTGGACTTGACATTTGGATTTTAGAGGTTGGAAACTTGAAATGGCGTTCTAACGAAGTACAATTTCGGAAATTTGAACTTTGCGTAATTTTCGTATTTTGGCCATAACATTCTACTCCGATATTGGATTGAGGTGATTCAAGTTTCAGATTAAATAAGACTCAAAGATCTACAACTTTGACGTTCATAATAATTTCGAATTCTGAAGTTGTAATGATCGAAATTGATAAAACATCCGGAAGTATGTTATGTGTAATTATTAAAGTCATTTTCTAAACAAAAATAAAATAAAAAAAATAAAAAATGGCAATTGTCAAACTTCCACCAAACATGTTGGTGGAGGATTTGGTGCCATGTTTTTGTTGGACAATTATGACCCATAGCGTCACTATTTGTACAGATCATGGTGTTGTTGTACAAATTAACTATGTGACAAAGGAGATTGCACTCTTATCATTTGTGATTAGATCACCTAGATGTATAAATGATGAGAGGTCCTTGTGATTTATTCCTGGACGGAGAATGATATGAGACAGTATCAGTCCACGTAGGATAAATCATTAATATCCCTAGTCAGAGCATTATCGAGATTGGACATCGATGAATGCGTAAAAGACTAGTATTACACTTGTGCGCGTTGTGAGGGAACAACGACATAGTTCTCATATATTTGGGTATAGGTGTTGGCAAATCTAAGGGTCCCAGGATCACAAATCATGCATGAAATATAAGTGAATACATTCGAGAAGTCACAGAATACTTACATCGAGCGGTTGAGCGACGCGAAGGCAACAAAAACTCAATTTTCTGCCTCATGGACTGGTTCGGCAGTGCAGTGAAATTCCTCACTGGTTTCGGTTTTGATCACCAAGAATCAAGCTCCAAGCTTTGCGAAACGATTCCCGGCTCATGGGTGGACTTCCCTATCACCTTCGCATTGATCCCGGAGTGGGCTAGCACTCTCGATTTTGCCACAAAATCACACTTTGCTTCCCATTTCTTCCTCTTGAGTCATGGCAGTTCACTGCCTAACCAGAAGAAAATTTGGCCCCTTTGGCGTGAAGATGAGAGAAATGGAGAGAGAGAGGAGTTGTGAGAGTTGTGTTGATTTTCAAAAAATCAAAGACATATATACCATATATTAAAATATTGTAAATGTCTTGTTAAGCTTTCAAAAAGCTTTACACCAACCTTGAGTGTTCCACACTCATTCACTAACCAAACAACTACCATCACTCAAAGTGACTAGTTGTCACATCAATCAATCAAGTGTCACATCACTCAAAGTGACATGTGATTTGACGCTTGATGTGATGCTAGATGCGATTAGCGATTTGACGCTCGATTTGAGTTGTGTGCCGCACTCGAATTCGAAATGCGAATGCGCTCGCAAATAATCTCGGGCTCGGTTTGCTAATTCCAAATTAACGAATTTTCTGTTGCGTCGTAATTATATGATTACGCCTAGCGAAATCACTATTCATATCGCTAACGAATTAATTCTAAATTAATTCGATTGCCCGAATTAAAATCTAATTTTAATTCCGCGTCGAAATCCAATTTCGTTTAATATATCAAATATATTAATTTATCGATTAATTCCAAATTACTCGTTCTCTCTCTTTAATTGATATTTTATCCCAGATAAAATATCTCTGCAATTAATCCTAGATTAATTTTCTCTCTCATCTTATTAATCCCAGATTAATTAAAGTGCGAGCCATACATCATCGGTGAATCTTTGGGAAGCGACCCATGAGATCCCCGGATATGTTGGCAATAAATTCGGTCGTCGGACTATCCGAACACGTAAGTACCTCGTACTACATTAATACCGATTTACAAGACAAGGTTGGCCTCTAGCAAAGCGCCATGCCTACCCAATTCTCCGGAAATATCCTTACAGGAATAAAGGATCTATATTAGGCGTAGTATACGTAGTATTGCGTATATCTGTCCAGTATCAGATGATCACATGCGAGGCCTGGGGCTGGTACAGTGTCTGCCCTGTACGAAGCATATATCGGATAACGAGCAACTAGTCTCTTTAATATTGGATAATCATGACCAAGTCATATTATCCCGATGGTTGCAACCTTATATAGAGAGCCAGTTCTGTATCCCTGCGCGATCATCAACTCCATATGACTGGAGTGACACTTCCATCTTGACATCACACCCAACACACTATGATTCTCAATATACCCAATATTGGCGTATACAGAACCGGTTAAAGCCCTGGACAACCTCAACCAAAGTATATTGATTGTCGTATGTATTAGCGGTGCAAGTCTCAGGTTAAGACCAAATACACCTACCCTGATTTCGGATTTCCGTAGACACATAGTCATACTACCAATGGAATTCTGAGGGGGTC
This sequence comes from Zanthoxylum bungeanum, assembly GCA_019454045.1. Taxonomy (NCBI): domain Eukaryota; kingdom Viridiplantae; phylum Streptophyta; class Magnoliopsida; order Sapindales; family Rutaceae; genus Zanthoxylum; species Zanthoxylum bungeanum. The sequence continues at coordinate 9,450 of SKCR01048640.1, forward strand.
TTATCCAGAGCGAAGCTGTTTCCCGTACCATCGGTGAAACACAACCTCCTATTACACTTGCATGAGTATCCTATACCCAAATATATAAGAACTATTTTGTTGTGTCCTCACAACGCGCACAAGTGTAATACTAGTCTTTTACGCATTCATCGATGTCCAATCTGGATAATGCTCTAACTAGGAATGTTTAATGATTTATCCTTCGTGGATTGATACTGTCTCATATCATTCTCAATCCAGGAACAAATCACAGAGACCTCATATCATTATATATCTAGGTGATCTAATCACAAATGATAAGAGTGCAATCTCCTTTGTCACATAGTTAATTTGTAAAACAACACCGTGATCTGTACAAATAGTGACGATATTGGTCATAATTGTCCAACAATCTCCCACTTGGCCTATAGCCAGTCACTCAAGTGTCTTACACCCGAACTATGTACGGTTGGCTTAAATTGCTGAGGAATTCTTTCATCATCAGATTTGCATGATTATCCTCTGATGCGATTTATTCGATCATCACATCGCCACGATGTATGATCCGAACGAACCAGATGAATAGTTAAAGTATTTATCTGGATCGTTGATGAGACCATTAATTCTTTAGCCTGTGCTGACGCCTAGCTCAGCTTGCTAACAGAACTATATCTAATCTAATTAGATTTATTATCGAACCAGAAGGCTTCTATTGCCGCTTCAGCTGCAGCAATAACCCGCATTTGTTGTTTATTCGGTAATAGTATCTTGCTTGGAAGATTTCTAGCTCACTGTACCGTTATTCAAACTGTATAGTACCGTTTGTGACTTTTAGTCGTTTTATCGGTTTAGGAAACTTGCTACAGTGATCCCAGTCACTTCAAGTTCTCCTTCTCCATAGATTAAGACAACATCTTTAGATCTCTAAGATACTAACGGATGTTCTTAACTTCAATCCAGTGAATATCACTCGGATTGGCATGTTTGTGAATCCATATGCTCAAAGCGTATGAGACACCAGGTCTCGTACATTTTCCAATGTACGATTCTACGAAGAGTTTTCGAAAGTCTAGCTTTCGCCGATAGTTTATATGGGAATATCATTTCTAAGAAATGACATATTATCATTATTTATAGGAAAGTATTGTCAGTGCGCTCCCACTAACCCTCTTATATACACAAGAATCATTTTCATTTTTGAATTAAATCATAAACCATTATGATTACATCAAAACGATAATTCTAAGAAACCTATGCTTGCTTCAATCCAAACATGGATCGAATAACCTGCAAACCTTGTTTGCTAGTTTTGGTACGACAAAACCGACAGGATGTTATAAACATCCTCCGAAAGGTTTCCTTCTCAGGAAAGAGATTTTCCCGTAAAGCTAACATATTTCATAAATGAAACATGCAGCATTAGCAAGCATTATCCAAATGGATTTACCGTGGCAACAGGTAAAAGGTTGAATCGTAATCAACACAATGTTGATAACGATACCTTTCCACTAAAAGCCTAGCTTTATACGTTGGTATGTTGCCATCCATGTATGTCTTCCTTGAAGACTTATAAGTACCAATAGGCACAATGCCTTGCGGTACATCAACTACTATCCAAACTTGTTGATATACATGGAATCTATTTCGGACTTATGACACTTTGTCATAATAGGGAGTCGATACCTTGTATCATTTCCTCATACGTAATCAGTTGGTATTCCTCAATAAGATAGACATCTTTATGAGGTGAGATCAGAAACCCATACCCCAGGTTGTTTTCTGACTCTCTCCGACATACGCGGTTCTTGTGTATTTGAAGATTATTGGTAATAGTTTCATCTTTGATGAACTATTTATGTTCCATTAGGATCGGTGCTAGGAATAGTATTACTCCGATTTTCATCGAGTTTTACTATCCTCCCACTTACCACTGCATATCGGTATTCCTCTTAGGAAAACCGCATGGTGAGCAACAATCTAATTGTTCTCTTGTGAGTTGTATAAGTACTATACTTATGGTATCCCTAGGATAACCTACAATTGGCACTTATCCAATTTGGGTTCTAGTTTGGTATCATCCAAACGTATGCCTAGCAAACCAAATTATCAGGAATGAGAAACCTGGTTCTTTCTTGTTCATATCTAATAATATCTGTCAAACAGATTTTAATGGAACCTTATTCTAAATAAGTTCTGCACTGTTTAAAGCTTATCCGTTGAAGGAAATGGTAGCTCAAGCGACTCATGATTAACCTTATCATGTCTAACAAAATTCGGTTACTCAGTTCGGACACACCGTCAAACTGACGTGTTCCGGGAGGAGTCCTCATTTGAAAGAATACTATACTCTTTCAAGTATATTAGAAACTTATTGCTTAAGTATTTTCCATTACGGTCTAACCGTGACGGTTTAATACTTTAGCCGATCTGTTTGTCTATTTCGTGTCGAAACTTTAAAAGTTTCTGATTGTGTGTTTCAAAAGAAACACATAACCATAACGCGATGCCACATCCGTATAGGTCACAAAATATTCATATCCACATCTAGCCTAGCTAGACATGGGCCCACTTGCTTCACTATGAACTAGGGCTAACAGATCAGTGGCATTTAACTTTTACCAAGTAAATAGTGTTATAGGCACATTGCCCAATAAACTAGATTCGTAGACTTTATTTGAATAGAATCAAATCAGTCCGAGTACCCACTCTTCAAAAGTGTGGATATACGAGTCTTGTTAATTGTGTCCCAGACAACAATGCCACAATATGTTTCTTCTGATCAAATCAGTTTGAGCTATTTGTTTGTCATTGTATATTTTGAGATTTATTTATATTCAAATATAAATGCTGTTATTCACATCTAATGTGTTTATCTCAATATCATCTTTATATAATAAAACACTTTAGTGTTCTAGAATATAAAGGTTCACCCGCAACGGGTCAACACTGATATAGAGATAATGTATCTAGTCAAACTAGTTACATTATAACAGTTTCCAAATTTAGGTACACACCCGAGGTAGTTCCTAAACTTAGGTATCTACGGTTAAAACAGCGACTTTCGTCCCGTTTCCAATTCGCAGATTAAATCTCAATTGAAGTCAGTATCCTGTTAAAACAGATTCTGAACATCAATATATATATATATCACACTAAGTATCTAAAATCCATTTTAATACTAGTAGTGAACATAATGTTGACAAACATATTTGAAGTCAGAGCCTTGCTCGTCTTCAATTCCTTCATGTCTGCTTTGTCCAAACGGCAGTCACGCTTCCGCGATCCCGTTTGCCACAATTTGGCAGACATTTGGGATATGTCATTTATCTTCCCAGAAGATTATAATGATATTGCCTTTGCCCTTTTTCACATTCCAGTAGCCTTTGGCCAAGCCTCGGTTTTCTGGAATATCGAAGTAAGGTGCGCCTTGCGCTACTTGCCTAATGCAAATTTTGACTTTATCTCCTTGAGAATAGTCATTAACTCTCCAAGAGTTTTTATTGCAATTTAGTACTTCTAAATCTAAATAGATCTTGAAGATCCTTCAATTTCTTTATCATACTTTAAGGATCTAATCCTTAGTTCTGATTCAGAAATTAAGGAGTCTACTGCGAAGTATAATGGATTAAGCACTAAAGTTATCATCACATAATCTTCCAAAGATTATGCTCTACTATTTGCTTAACTCCGGGCTTAGGCATAATATGTTATTTTATCAAATAAAGTAACTTATTATTTTCCAGGACCATCCTGAATTATTCCCAATTTGAAAATTAAACCATTTAAATACATTTTCCCTAGGATTATGTTTTAAATGTCAATCTTTCAATTTTATCTTGATTCTAATAGTCCAACTATTTAATCAACGATTTAGGTACTATTTATTATAATGACAATAGTCCAACTATTTAATCAACTATAATTTAATAGATTAAAATCAATTATATTGATTACTATAATCCAATTATAAATCAACTATAAATGAATAGTTTGAATATATAGTCCAACTATTTATTAAAACAACATTTAAATATTAGTCCAACTAACATTTAATTTATAACGACGAATGATATTTGTTTGAGCGCGTATGGCAAGTAATTAAACGAATATTGCAAATTCAATTCTTGCCTCCCACTATTTTTCGGCGAGCCTCTAACCCTCTGTCGAGTACTCGGGAAACCGTGTTTCCTAGTGGGCTAGGATCCCGTTAAATATCACACAATCTTGACTTTGGCCAACAAATTGTATGATAATTAACTAGGTAGATCTCTAAGATCGATTGGATCCAATCCAATTCCTAGATCCGGTAGGGGGACATCCAAGTCCGAAACATATATCTTATATATGCCAATACATCCAATGTATTACCTAACCTTTTTCCTCTGAATCAACTAAGCCTTGGCTTTGGCACAACAAACTTAGTGATCCCAGTTAAGCGCGACCCATTGACCATGGAAAGCTTCGTAATCAATGTCGATGGACAAGAAGTGGTCTTGACTTTGGCCAACAAACCACAACTTGGACAAGACACTGACATGGAACAAAGCCTTCGTGATTCAAACACATCCTCGACGGACAAAGGCCTTGACTTTGGCCAACAAACCAATGCCAGTCTCGATCTTGAGTGAGAATCACTCAATGGAAGGAAAGACGCTTAATATTTTGCGAGGGTTTTTCGAGTGCAAATTGGCAACCAATTTATTATCTTTGTTAAGGTCTCATCATCATACACCCTTAAACATGCATTCTAAACACATAATAAAGCGCATATGATAAATAATAATGATATGCGGATGGATACTTTACACAATGATCCTAGATCAAATCTCTCCATTTCTCTCTCCCGCTAGCACAAGTATTTACTTCTACCCGTTACACTACACTTCTAAAGAAACCTCATTTACATTGAGGGGAATAGTGAGAAGAGAATACAAAGAATGAGAGGTAATAAGGCTGGACACGCAGGTCCAATTAATAAATCAAATTTATTACAACAATTTCTAAAATTGTCCCACCCATCTAATATCCATCCGATATACATTATTCATGCATCGCAACCATGTATTCACACAAGCATGTTATCAATCAATCTAATCAATTAATTAATCTGATAATTAGTGATCATCCAATGTTCAAACAACGATTTGATTTTGCTCGAGTCAAACTCGTTTTGCGAATAAGTACTCAAAGTACGAATTCTCGAATTAAATTAAACTACACAATTAAATCCAATTCAAATTGTATTTAATTCTAATTCACTATTTAATTCCAAATTAAATATCACACTTTATTTAATAAACCTTTACGACTTAAATTCCAAATTTAATCGTTACGGGTCTCAAAGCCCGATTAACGTCCAACGTCAATTTAATTAAAGTCCAATGGGCTTTAATTAATTTCTTAGGCGTGGACTTTTGGTCAACTCGGGTCAAACCGATAACCAAAGTCCAATCCGGGAGTTACCCCATAAGCCTTAAATCAATTTTGGCCCATTAGGCCCAATTAAACTTTAAAGGTCCATTAAGTCGCATTTGGGCTTTATGGAAGCGGTTTTGGGCCCAATTGGATCCAATCCATTTTCCTAAACCCAACTTTGTACAACAAAGCCCAATAAGCCCATTACAACATTTAAGCCAAATACCAAAATTAGCCCAATTAATTAAATTGACCAAATTCCAATTCCCAATTTAATTACCTAAGTGCATTAACATAATTAATTACCCAAATCAATATTTCCAAACACAAATAGGCTAATTAATCATGCTTATCTACATTAAAACATGTCCAACACATTTCAACAAAAATCAAACCCAATTACATGCTCTTATGCTCTCGGCAATTTGGGGATTTCGTCTGATTCGAATTCAATCCAATTAATTCCACAATCGACATTAAATCATCATCCCGAATGATTTCCAACACATCCAATTGTCAAAAATCAAAATCCCAAGACATTTTAGGGGGAAGACCATTCGGCCAACCAAATAAATTGGGGAAATTTGTTCCAAACAAAATTTCAACAAATTGATCCAATAAATCCTTAATTCAAACACATTTAAGCATACTAATCATCCAATTTTAATTAATCATGCTCAAAATCAAGTTTGCCCAACTTTAAGCCCTAAATCATTTTCATGCTTTTAACCAAGCTCTTGATACCATTGTTGGCAAATCTAAGGGTCCCAAGGATCACAAATCAAACATGAAACATAAGTGAATACATTCGAGAAGTCCCGGAATACTTACATCGAGCGGTTGAGCGACGCAGAGGCAACAAAAACTCAACTTTCTGCCTCATGGACTGGTTCGGCAGTGCAGTGAAATTCCTCACTGGTTTCGGTTTTGATCACCAAGAATCAAGCTCCAAGCTTTGCGAAACGATTCCCGGCTCATGGGTGGACTTCCCTATCACCTTCGCATTGATCCCGGAGTGGCTAGCACTCTCGATTTTGCCACAAAATCACACTTTGCTTCCCATTTCTTCCTCTTGAGTCATGGCAGTTCACTGCCTAACCAGAAGAAAATTGGCCCCTTTGGGCGTGAAAGATGAGAGAAATGGAGAGAGAGAGGAGTTGTGAGAGTTGTGTTGATTTTCAAAAAATCAAAGACATATATATACCATATATTAAAATATTGTAAATGTCTTGTTAAGCTTTCAAAAAGCTTTACACCAACCTTGAGTGTTCCACACTCATTCACTAACCAAACAACTACCATCACTCAAAGTGACTAGTTGTCACATCAATCAATCAAGTGTCACATCACTCAAGTGACATGTGATTTGACGCTTGATGTGACGTTAGATGCGATTGCGATTTGACGCTCGTGCCGCACTCGAATTCGAAATGCGAAGGCGCTCGAAAATAATCTCGGGCTCGGGTTCGCTAATTCAAAATTAACGAATTTTCCGTTGCGTCGTAATTATATGATTACACCAGTGAAATCACTATTCACGTCGCTAACGAATTAATTCTAAATAATTCACTCGCCCGAATTAAAATCCAATTTTAATTCCGCGTCGAAATCTAATTTCGTGTAATATATCAAATATATTAATTTAACGATTAATTCCAAATTAATCGTTATCTCTCTTAAAATGATATTTTATCCCAGATAAAATATCTCCGCAATTAATCCCAGATTAATTTTCTCTCTCTTCTAATTAATCCCAGATTAATTTAGAGTGCGAGTTATACGTCATCGGAATCTTTGGGAAGCGACCCATGAGATCCCCGGATATGTTGGCAGTAAAATCGGTCGTCGGACTATCCGAACACGTAAGTACCTCGTACTACGTTTATACCGATTTACAAGACAAGGTTGGCCTCTAGCAAAGCGCCATGCCTACCCAATTCTCCGGAAATATCCTTACAGGAATAAAGGATCTATATCAGGCGTAATATACGTAGTATTGCGTATATCTGTCCAGTATCGGATGATCACATGCGAGGCCTGGGGCTGGTACAATGTCTGCCCCGTACGAAGCATATATCGGATAACGAGCAACTAGTCTCTTTAATATCGGATAATCATGACCAAGTCATATTCGAAGGTTGCAACCTTATATAGAGAGCCAGTTCTGTATCCCTGCACGATCATCAACTCCATATGACTGGAGTGACACTTCCATCTTGACATCACACCCAACACACTACGATTCTCAATATACCCAATATTGGCGTACACAGAACCGGTTAAAGCCCTGGACGACCTCAACCAAAGTATATTGATTTTCGTATGTATTAGCGGTGCAAGTCTCAGGTTAAGACCAAATACACTTACCATGATTTCGTATTTCCATAGACAGATAGTCATACTACCAATGGAATTCCGAGGGGGTCTTATCCAGAGCGAAGCTGTTTCCCGTACCATCGGTGAAACACAACCTCCTATTACACTTGCATGAGTATCATATACCCAAATATATGAGAACTATGCCATTGTGTCCTCACAACGCGCATAAGTGTAATACTAGTCTTTTACATATTCATCGATGTCCAATCTCGATAATGCTCTGACTATGGATGTTTAATGATTTATCCTTTGTGGATTGATACGGTCTCATATCATTCTCAATCCAGGAACAAATCACAGGGACCTCCTATCATTTATATATCTAGGTGATCTAATCACAAATGATAAGAGTGCAATATCTTTTGTCACATAGTTAATTTTTACAACAACACCGTGATCTGTACAAATAGTGACACTATTAGTCATAATTCTCCAACAATAGGATACTCATGCTAGTGTAATAGGAGGTTGTATTTCACCGATGGTACGGGAAACAGCTTCGCTCTGGATAAGACCCCCTCGGAATTCCATTGGTAGTATGACTATGTGTCTATGGAAGTCCGAAATCAGGGTAGGTGTATTTGGTCTTAACCTGAGACTTGCACCGCTAATACTTGCGACAATCAATATACTTTGGTTGAGGTCGTCCAGGGCTTTAACCGGCTCTGTGTACGCCAATACTGGGTATATTGAGAATCGTAGTGTGTTGGGTGTGATGTCGAGACGGAAGTGTCACTCCAGTCATATGGAGTTGATGATCGCACAGGGATACAGAACTGGTTCTCTATATAAGGTTGCAACCGTCAGGATAATATGACTTGGTCATGATTATCCGATATTAAAGAGACTAGTTGCTCGTAATCTGATATATGCTTCGTACGGAGCAGACACTGTACCAGCCCCAGGCCTCGCATGTGATCATCCGATACTGGACAAAAATACGCAATACTACGTATACTACGCCTGATACAGATCCTTTATTCCTGTAAGGATATTTCTGGAGAATTGGTAGGCATGGCGCTTTGCTAGAGGCCAACCTTGTCTTGTAAATCGATATAAATGTAGTACGAGGTACTTACGTGTTCGGATAGTCCGAAGACCGATTTTACTGCCAACATATCCGAGGATCTCATGGGTCGCTTCCCAAAGATTCACTGATGACGTATAACTCGCACTCTAAATTAATCTGGGATTAATTAGAAGAGAGAAAATTAATTTGGGATTAATTGCGGAGATATTTTATCTGGGATAAAATATCATTTTAAGAGAGATAACGATTAGTTTGGAATTAATCGTTAAATTAATAATTTGATATATTACACGAAATTAGATTTCGATGCGGAATTAAAATTGGATTTTAATTCGGGCAAATGAATTAATTTAGAATTAATTCGTTAGCGATGTGAATAGTGATTTCGCTAGGCGTAATCATTTAATTACGATGCAACGGAAAATTCGTTAATTTATAATTAAGGAACCCGAGCCCGGGATTATTTGCGAGCGCATTCGCATTTCGAATTCGAGTGCGGCACGCAAGTCAAATCAAGCGTCAAATCGCTAGTCGTTTCTAGCGTCACATCATTCGTCAATCAAGTGATGGATGTCTTTCACTTTGAGTGATTGACGCAAGTCACTCTTCATGATTGATGAAGTGATGTGTGTGGTTGGTGCCATTAAGGCTTTAATTATTTGACTTTTTGAAAGTCAAATTCAAGTGAAATGAATTTGAAATTGAAGAAAGTGTATTAGATACACTTTAACCAAAACCAACACACTTTCTCTCTTCTTCCATCTCTCTCTCTCTCTCACCCATTGTGGGGTTTTTTTTTCTGATTCTGTTTTCTGTCAAGAAAACCAAACAAAGGGAAGCTTAGAGTTGGATTTTTATGGCAAAAATCGCAAGTGCTAGCACACTACGAGACATGCGAATGTGATAGGGAAGCCCACCCATGAGCCGAAAACCATTAGACGAAGCTTGGAGGTTGACGAAGGAACCAACGAAGGCCAAAACAGTGAGTTGTTTCAAAGCTCACTGCCGAACCAGTGAGGAGAAGAAAGAAAAGTTTTGTTCGCCTCCGCGTCACTCAACCGCTCGATGTGTATTTCCGCGACTCCCTCCGTTGTATTCGCACGTTTATTTCATGTTTATTATTCGATCCTATAGACCTAGAAACTCCAACAGTTTTGTGTCATGTTTGGTGCCATGTTTGGTGGCATGTTTGGTGGAGAAATTTGTGGAGAAATTGGTGGAGGCAAAAGTTTACCTATAAATACCAAGTCATTTCATTTTTAAATTTCATACTTTCATTGGTTTCTTAATAATGAATAAGGATTGTATCTTGTGTGTTTTATTTAGTAGTTTTGTAATGTCTTTTTATTTTTATTTTTAGTAATAATAGTTTTGTTTGTTTGTTTTTACTTCTTTTATGTTTAGTAGTTTAATTTCCGCTGGGGAATGGTGAAACCTTTAATATGATAAGGTAGATTAATCTCACTTAATTTATAATATGGAAATTGTAATTTAATAATATGGATTAAAGTTGATACTGCCTTAATGACTGATTTTATTTATTTGACATAATGTGACACATTCATATTGTCAGTCTTTAGGAGACAGATGATTACCGCACATATGGCTGGTTTATGGACAAAAAATAACACCGCCTTTATGGCTGGTTTGACTTGAATGGGTAACACTGACAATTTCTATATTATAATAAAGTGAGATTTCTATATTTGAAATATTAAAGGTGGATCCCATGACCCCCAGCATTTTATTTTTATTCTAGGGAAGTGATGAAGCACAATATTCACGAGTTTGAAAATTGATTTAATTATTTTATGTGTGATGCTTTGGCTTGTTTATTGAATCTTAAGCTTAATGCTTCTTGTTAACTGGCCATTAATAAGATTGATGTGGTAAACTTAATATGAACTTGGAAAATGGATTTTAGGTTTTCAGCCTTAGATTCAATAGCTCACGATCTCACATTGGAGTAAAAGTCTATTAGGTAGATTTCCTTACAGGATAGGAATATACCTGTCGGGTGGGGGTAGCCATAATTGGAACTTGAACTTAATGAATTCAGATAACTTGGTTAACATAATAATATGATTAATTGGGTTATTTTGGGTGTTTGCATCTGACCATCGGAAGAGGCTTTTGCATATCTTCGTGGTCTAGGTTAGCAAACTGATTTATTACACATATATAAGAGAATCAATTCATCATTAGAATAATATTGTGTGGAATCACAACCCTAGATATTTGTGTCTTTTGTTTATTTTCTTTAGTATTTTCTTTTGTGTATTTATTTATTTAGCAAATCCACATTCCCTGAAGCAATCATTCCCTTCTCCCTTTAATTAGATACTTGTAAATAAATAATATCAATAATTAATAACAACAGTAGAAATTAAGTCCTCGTGGGATCGATATTTTTATACTACTTGTACGATACGTGCGCTTGCGTTACATGTGTGATTTCACCGATCAGTCATCACATATGTTTTAAATCGTAGGCTATCCGAGTTGTGCTTAGGTAACATAGAATACACCGTCAACTTTCTGAGGCGCACATCTCATATCGACATGTTCCATGATTCTTCATAACTGATGCGATCCACCATAGTGATCGAGTTTGGCCAAAACTTTAAGAATCGTGACTTTAATCACATTGATACCTAAACCTCTTATGGTACACATACGGCCGACGGATCCTATCTTGTTTCATACTTGATTACTGAGTGCATCGGTCTACACCCAACAAACATCTAGAGGCCAGACCATGAAAGGTTTCTAACATACATGGCATCAAAGTGTGAAAGATCTCACACAAAATCAATACTATCCTATATTCAAATGATTATATATACTTCTCGACTCGAGGAGATTCCTATTGACCGTGGTGTGTACTTCCAACTATTAGGAATCACATGTGAGTCATTCAGTATTCGGTCCAACCAATACCCACACATCTATACGAGTTTCCAAAACTCATGATACATCGGGTAAAACCTTTGGAACTCAAATTCCAATATACGACAAGTGCTAGTCTTATAGGTTATAGGAATTCGATCATATTTCAAAACCAATGACTAGAAATATTTAATTTAAGAACAGTTTATAATAGTAATACTTGTTTTTACCTAATATTTTTAAAATTTATTTCTTTAATGTTTAATTTATATCAAATAATTACATGTTTTTGTCTGACCGACCCAACCCACACCGCTAAACCGTTTCACAAAGAAAGTGAGTGCCGAGACAAAATCTAATTATATTGGATGTGTTTGGTGGAGCATTAACGATAACGTTTTAACGTTCCATCAAACGGATAAGTTAACATTAATGTTAATGTTCACACAAAAATAATATGGACTCGAGCTGATCTAAAGCAATAAGAAGATGCATCTGATGATTTTGAAGACTTGTTCGACAATTACGGAAGCGGAACGAGAACAAGTGCTGAAGGATCAAAAACATGAACAGATAATGACAATGAGTAAATAATTATAATTGGGTTAACTATATTAAAAATGTAATGGAACTATGTAAACTTGGATTCCTCTCGCCTCAAGATGATACGTATACAGTTTAAGTTTTTATAAATTTAAGTTCAAACTCTTTATTTTATTTTTTTTTAATTTAAGTTTTTAAATAATCAAATTAACGTAAGAAAATTCAAATTTTTATTATATTAAATTATAATGTCTCGTGGTTAATTTTTTTCTTTTATTTTTTAATTTAAATTAAAATTTAAATTAATTAAAATTTGAACGAAACCGTCAGTTTCGATTCACGATTGTGGAACCATAACCGAACCTATAGTTCCACAAATATGGAACAATGACTTAACGATTAGATTTCGATTCCAATCGAAACTGAACCATTGGCGAGGTCTACTAAGAGTGCAAAATTTGACCTATTCGTGAAAATGTATGCAGTACAGATCATTGTTTTTGTTTTTTAAAAATCAAATTGACCCAAGTCGGCTTGAAATCTTGACTTTATAAATTCACTCATATAACTTTAATGTCTTGATAATAGGCTCTATTTTTACATAATATTTTTAAAATTTATTTCTTTAATGTTTAATTTATATCAAATAATTACATGTTTTTGTCTGACCGACCCAACCCACACCGCTAAGCCGTTTCACAAAGAAAGTGAGTGCGAGACAGAATCCAATTATATTGGATATGTTTGGTGGAACATTAACGTTAACATTTTAACGTTCCATCAAACGGATAAGTTAACACTAATATTAATGTTTACACAAAAATAATCTCATAACAAAAGATTATTTTTTTGATGCTAACTTGTATTTCTAACGTTGTTTCATAATTTATGAAATAATGGTGAATTTTGTTTAACGCTTGATAAAGCTTTAATTCTCACGCGGTTAACAGTGATGTCACCATTCAGAGTGAAAAATATCTAGGACTTTCGATGACAAACTTTAATATGGACGCATAAAAAGTGCACTCTTAAATTATTTATCTTTAAATTATATGCATTTTTTTTTTAAAAAAAAAAAAAATAACATATACATCTTCAAAATTTTATATAATAGATAAATACACCCCTTAATTTTGAAAACAGACATATACATCCTTAGAATTTTGGAAATGGATATACATACTCCCAAAGTTTTATAAGAAAAATAGATGCACCTTTTATGACATTTATGAAATTGAGAGAAAAATAACAAAAATTTTGAATATTTTAATATGACATAAATTAGACTGTTGATTTTTTAGCTATTAAACAAAATATAATTATATAAGTGAATAAATATCATCCCGTTAGTCTCAATCCATTAACTCTAACAACAACGCTGACAAAAAAAAAAATTTTAGGACTGGATTGTAAACAACACAAAATTTCTAAGACAAAATCGTTAAAAATTAGTCACTTGCTGTATTTTTTAGGTAACAGACTAGAACAAACGGGATAATGCTAACTAAATTTAAAAAAAAAAAATTTACAACTGAAATCTAAAAATCATAATTTATAAGATTTTTGAAGTCATTATCCCAAAAACAAATAATCCATTACCACAGATGCGGAATTAAAATTAAAGGACACCAAAAGAATCTAATGTCAGACCCAACCAGAGACAAGAATTGTAAGGCTCTCCATATTCATGATTCTTGTCATGCCGATGACTTCATTAGAACAAGAGATAACAAGTTGGTTGATGATCAAGAATGCAAGTAAACTCACCATGTTAAGATTTCAAAATTTCAAAATTCCGAACCCCCATTTGTTTTAGAAAGACCAGGGGGCCCCCAGCTTCTGTAGAACAGATTTAAGTACCTTCTAGAAGTGTTTGAAGCAGCTCCACTATCCATTTAGGTTAAATAAAAGAAAAGCCACTAGAATTTGAAGATGAAGCCGGTTGGGACCCACAATCATTGGAAATTGAAGATCCCGTAGCAAGGCAGCACACAATGAAGCACAATTGAAGATCACACTGTAGGGCAGCAAAGAATGAAGCAAAATTGAAGATCCCATAGCAGGCGGCACACAATGAAGCCCCAGGGAAGTGTAGAACCACAAAACCAATGAGGCAGACCCAGAAGACACCTTGTCCTCGACACAAAAGAAAAAAAAAAGAAAAGCATGTACTTTTAGCAGCAATCTAAACAGCTAGCTCAATAAACTATAAGCACTAACTTAACAGTGTTTTGCCCAATGAGAAAATGCAACTATTCATAACTAAAGTAAATATAACCAACATGTAGTGAAGTAAGAAAGAAACTTATCCAAATCCAAGAGCCCGAGAGTGTCACCCAAATAAAAACATAGATGTACCGTAGTCCAAAACATATTAAACACACTTAATCCCAGGATCCTCTCAACAAACGCAAGTTTTCACTGCTCAGCTCCTGCTTCTGCGACGATCCCTTGCACCATTTCTGCAGAAAAATTGGCAGTACGTTTCAGTACATTTCATTTATATGATAAATTAAAAGCCAAACTGCACACATAACCCTAAATGAATGAACGAAAGTGTGCATATCTATATCCAGGTTTGTGAGAATGTCTTTGTGTTTGACTTAATTAATACATAATTGTTTCTGTATTGTTAAAAGTTCTTTTGATACTTCAACAACGAAGCCCTTCAACGAATCAGCATGATAGTGACCAAAAACAATAGTAAAGAAAGAAAACAAAGTTAAAAAATAAAAAATAAAAATTACCCATTGACATATGGAACCTCCTCACGTCCTCGGTAAGGTGGTGATCTGCTATAACTACGTCCACGGGGTGACACACTGCGGCGTCTTGGGGATCGCCCACGAGGGCTGTAACTCCTGCTTCACAATAATGAGGGTCATAAAAGCATTTTAACCAGTCTATGACTGTGTCACATGCCCATCACTGTTTTTTCTTAGGAAAAACCCTTGAAAAATACAAAATGCAAGTAAGATGAAAACCGCTAAAAACCTGAATGCAAGCATGCTACAAAATATGTGAAGTAGATGTACCGAAGAATAAATCAACATCTGGTTTCAGAAAAATCACCTTCGTCCATAACTTGGGCTCTTACGGTATCTAGGGCTGCGGCTACGACGTCTTCCTGAGCCACACGCAGGCGGCATTCACGGGCAAATGACCAGGCTCACCACACTCATAGCACTTCAAATCGGAACCACCAGAGCGACCACGACCCCCTCCTCCCACGGCCACGGCCACGCTCCTCCACCTCCACCCTCCGCCTCCACCTCCACCTCCGCCTCCACCTCCACCTCCGCCTCTTGAATTATGAGAAAGCTCAACTCTCCAACCATTCTTGCCTGTTCAAAATATGAGTGACCTCTCAAAATATCATATATGAAAGATTCAGCTTCAAGCAAACGACAACAGAAAAATAGTTGTTATAAATTTGAAGTACATCGAGAGTAGGCAATGCCAAATACAACCGAAGATTTTCTTTTTGGCATCTTCTTATATTATAACCACATGCCACCCACCATCCCAACAAAAAAAAAGAAAAAAGAACAAGGGTAGATGCATGTTGTGAAAGAGCATATCTTTAAGCAAGCAAAAGGTTTTGAGAGAGACACTGAGATGCTGTAATCACATCATTAGAAGTCATGATCAGAAAATGACTTCTATTCTTGACATACCATCTATTTCACGAATTGCATCCTGCGCATCCCTATGGTCATCAAAGTCAATAAATGCATAACCAGGTGGCCTACGAGCAACCCAAACACTGCACATAAAGATAATGTATCAGACAATGAGCTAGGGGAAACATCAAAACTAGTATCTACAAGGCTTGACAATCAAAAGTTAAGTCCATGGACCATGGTAACGCCTTCAACACCTTGGAAGTTGTCAAAACCATCCTTGAAGTACCATCCAGACAACAGAAACCAGGAGATTCACATTTCACATTTCACATGTGAAAATAATGAAGAATTCACAGTTCACAGCAACCCAAAATCCCAGATAATGAAACTTACACCGTCAAATTATAAAACCGCTTACACAATACAAAGTATAGATGAAACTAGAATAACAAGCAATATTACTCAACCCAAACTGTTTGGTGATCAAAAAAAATTCAGTACCATGGCAATCTTACCTTCGAATAACTCCAAAAACACGAAACTCATCCTCAAGATCCCGCTCGGAAACTCGTGAATCCAAGTTACCCACATAGACACGAGACATTTCTCAGCCAAACCTGTCAAGTAAACTCAATATTAACTACAATAAGATAATTTCTAGGGCACAATACATTAAAAAAAAATATAACCAAAATTTAAGTCTTTAAAAAACCAACAAGCAAAATAACCAATTAACTAATCATAAAATTAATAAATCCACAAAAATTAAAATAATTATAAAAATAAAAATAAGAAATTCTCTAATGAATCGACTTAAATTAAATATCTCAAGCGCCAAAACTAAATTCATCGCGAACAAATTAAGTATCCTAAGAAAACAAAATCTGAATCGTTCAGCAGATGATGAACGATAGACACACAGACACGCGGAAGCAGTAAGAAGAGAGATCTGAACCTGAAGATATTTGCAGAGAAGGAGATGAAGCCAGCACCAGCTATTTATTTTGCGCTACTTATATAGAAGGCCCTTTAATTTGTTTTATATTATAGGGCTTTTGATTTTTTACTACCTGCACATTTTACATATAAGACCCTTTAATTTGTTTTATTCAAAATATCCCCCAGCTTATTGGTTTTCTATTAATTTCATACCTTGTATCAAATATTGTGGTATGAAGTAAGCCCTAAAAAATTCCTATTTCTTTCAACGGTCCAATGGACATAGTTAACCGAGTTTGAAATAAAAGATAAAAAGATATTTTTCATTATTAAAACAATTCATGAAATTATTAAAATATAAATAAATATTGATGAAATCGCCAGACTGTAGGACACAGAAATCGGCGACGCTGTTCTAGGCTCGCGGCCGGGTCGGGAGTACGAAGTAGCCCGTGGGGGACTAAATCGGAGAAATAAAATGGAGTCGCCACCCAGTGTGAACTGAGAAATAATTTAAGGTCGCACTCACTCCTCGCAAGGGAAGACCTCAAACCGTTGGGTTCAGAATGGTCTTTTACTTATGCCACTTGTAATGAACGGATTCGCGCAATAATATAACCAAGTCTACGCAACATACACATGCAAGAATAGCTAATATCTAAGTTTGCACACATAGGAATAAACAAAATAAAAGCGAGCATGCAATCTCATGAACATATCAAATGGATAAATGTGGAATAATAAAACAACAATAAACGAAAATAAATGCGGAATATTAAATATGTGATCAAATAATTTGGCCGTTTTCAATGTAGGACTTTGCATGCCCGGTTGGACGTATTCCACGTCCAACCAAGCATGCCGTTTCCAGGACGACAAAATAAAATATAACAAAGGGTGCCATCAGGTCTTACCTTTTAAGTCGCTTCTCGGGAGTGCGTTAGGACCTCGCCGGAAGGGTTAGCGTTTCCTCTGTTTTCACTGGTTTGTTGTTTTCTCTGTTTTCACTCACTGTTTCCGCTCGCTATTTTCGCTTGCTGTTTTCTCTATTTTCACTTGCTGTTTCCGCTTGCTGTTTTCTTTGTTTTCACTTACTATTTCCGCTCGCTATTTTCACTCGCTGTTTTCTCTGTTTTCACTTGCTGTTTCCGCTCGTTGTTTTCTCTATTTTTGGGGACTTTTTACCTCGGTTTTGGCTACTGTTTTGGAGGGTTGTTTGTTACGTGGCTAGTGGGGCTGTTGGGTTAAGATTTTATCTTTGTTTTTTTACGTGAAGGATTGCTGGTCAGTTTAGGGAATTGTGGTTTGTAGTGTCGGTTGGTAGGGTTCACGTGGTCAATATGAGATTGAGAGGTGAGGATGATGAGAAGAGTGGTGTGGGTTGTTTAGGGTTTATATGTGGGCTGTTGAATGCGCATGGGGTGTTACGTGAGTTATGTTGCTCGTCTTTGGGGTGGCTCTCGTCAGTAGGGCTGCATGGTGTGTGAGGAAGAAGAAGGTTAGGGGCTGTGAGCTGCAAGTGCGTGAGTGTGATGGCTCGTTTGTGGTCACTGAGAGAGAGGGCCGTTGTTCATGCGTGATGAGGGGCTGAGTGGGTACGTGAGGGCTGAGAGGTTTGTGAGCTTAGGGTTTATTATTCTTGTGTTGTTGCCGAGATCTGTTGAGGAGAGGGCTGTTGGCTACGTGAACTAGGGTTTTGGTTTTGGTTGTTTGTTACGACAATGGAGAGGAGCTTGAGGGTGCTTGGGCGTGAATATGAGGGCAGTTTTCAGGGGCAGATGCGTGAATTCAGGGGCAGTTTTCAAGGGCTCTGGCGTGGCTTGCAGGGGCTGTTTCAGGGGCTATTTAGAGGGGCTGTGGCGTGGCTTGCAGGGGCTGTTTCAGGGGCTGTTTTGAGGGTCAGTGGCGTGACTTGCATGGACTGTTTTCAGGGGCCAGTGCGTGGCTTGCAGGGTTGTTTCAGGGGCTGTTTTTAGGGGGAGTGCGTGGCTTGCAAGGGCTGTTTTCAGGGGGCTGTGGCGTGGCTTGCAGGGGTTATTTCAGGGGCTGTTTTGAGAGGGGAGTGCGTGGCTTGCAGGGGCTTCTTAGGCGTGTTTAGGGGCTGGCTTCTTGTTGTGTTGGTTGCGGCAAATGAGGAGGATTTTGGGAGCTTGGGCCCGGGATAAATTCTAAAACAGAGGTCTAACGAGCAAACCCGAAGCTAAGCGAGTGAACTAAATCCAACAGGAGATTGATCCTTGAATTCCCTTTCGGCGTCTGTTTCCCGCGACTTCCGCAACTTAAAAGGTAGTGCCTCCGCACGAGGCTCATCATCGGGACTTATATGCAAAAATGCAGTGCCTACAATGAGAAAATAAAGAAAATAAGGTATCCTTGAGTAGATCAGGCCACGATTCCGATTCACAACCGAAACTGAACCGGTTGGAACCGAAATCAGAATTTTTCGATTCGATTAGGATTCACTCCTCACCGAACCGAATGGAATCCAACCGGAACCAAACGATTCCGGTTGGAACTGTAGCCCAACGGCTACTAGTAGTTGTTGGACTTGGCAGGGAGCAATGGTTCTCTGCCCTAAAAAATAATAAATAAATAAATATTAATTATAATTACTAAATTATCCTTAATAACATTAATAAAACATCTAGTTTTAGAGACATTTTAGGTATCACAAAAATATTCCAAAAATGTATAAATATGAGTCATTTTTCATTTTTTTCAACACACCAATTCTCAATTCTCTCATTCTTAATTCTCTCATTCTTTAATAGAAAAATGGAAAGCTCATCTGAGAACACTATGTCCAATATTCCAACGCAAGAAAGCGGCCCTAGTATTGGTACACGGAGAAGATAATTTAAGTATCGTTCCTCCGATATTTTCAAAATTCATTTTCATTTAGTTGATACTGATAATAAAGGTCCACAAGAGCAATATGCAACTATTGTAGGGTTTCTTACAAATTTACTAATGGCTATGGCAATATGAATAAGCACTTGGATAGACATGGACTTGATACAACGCAAACTCAAATGGCCAGGTACGCCTCATCTAGTCGAGGTACGAGTTCTTTAGATTTATTTAAATAATTCTGATGCTAAAAATATAGAAGAATTTACAAAATTTACTTATATGCCACATCTTTCTTTCAGTTTTGGTGAAAAAATTACTTTTACTAATTACGTTCTGAATGCTTTAAATCATATTGTATGTATAATGACTAAAAATACAACAAAATGTCAAAATTTTAAATTATACAAAGATAGTAAAATTATTTTAAATGAATTTTTAAAGATATTAAAGGTCGTCTTTTGATTTGTTTTGATATTTGGAGTGACCATTGGTAAACACACTTATACATAGGAGTGACTTGTCATTAGATTGATGCATCATGGAATATTCAAAAAAGATTTATTACATTTAGAGTTTTTGATGAGCAACATACTGCACAAAATATTTATAGAATGATGAAAGTAATTTTTGATAAATTTAATTTATTAGATAAAATTTTAACAATTGGTTTTGACAATGCATCTGCAAACACTGCATCAATTAGAGATTTGAACGAAATATGCGAACCAAATTTGGGGGGTCGATTTTTTCATGTTCATTGCACATTGTCATGTCTTTAATTTATGTGTTCAAGATGGTCTGACTTGTTTAGCACCTTTCATTGATCCTATTAAAATTGCACTTAATTGTATTTGGTCATATTATCAAGTTATGAGAGAATGAGCCAAGTTTTGTAAATTAAATAGTATTAAAGAGATAAAATTTTCACAAGATATTCCAACACATTGGAATTCAACTTATTTTCTTTTATGTCAAGTTTTCCAATAAAAAGATGCATTATATAAAGTCATATGTTGAGTGGGTGGTAGATACCGCAACATCCCACCACGTCACTCCTCACATAGATTTCTTCATAACATACAAAGCATGAGACTTTGGTTCAATAAAGATATAAAATATCAGTTCTTTTGGGATAGTAGGAATTTGTGATATTCAGTTGTGGATAAATATCGGTGTACATTAACTTTGAAGGATGTCCTGCATGTTCTAGAACTTCGGCTGAATGTACTCTAGGGGAAAACTCTTGACAAATAGGCTATGACCGTCATTTCAGAAATAGCGCATGGAGAAAGACAAAATATGTCATGGTTTTCTCCTGATGACATGTTTGCGGCACATTATACAAGACTCATGTGAAAATTTATGTAGACAGCCTCGATATTGCTGAAAAAATACTTCTCAAAATCTATGGAATTAAAGACTCGGTCACATGAGTGAGAAATGGTTATCTACCCTGACCAAGAAATAGCTTACAAAGGATGCTGCACTAGGTCATTGCAACCATTATTTGTTTAGTAAGTAACACAGAGTGTGTGGTCCCTTGGAGATTGATTCACTAGGCGGTAACAAGTATTTTCTGATTTTCATTGATGATGTTACTCGAAAAGTGTGGGTGTATTTCCTCAAGATGAATACTCAGGTCATGTATCAGTTCAATCTGTTCCACGCCATGGTAGAGCGTGAAACATGGAAGAAACTGAATTGCCTCCGCAGGAGACGAATATAGTTCCAATGAGTTTGATGACTACTGTAGGAGACACGACATACGACATGAGAGAACTGTTCCACGTACCCCACAATATAATGGTGTAGCTGAAAGAATGAACTGCACCATTATGGAGAAAATCATAAGCATGATCAATATGACTAAGCTATCAAAGCCATTCTGGGGAGAGACTATTCATACCGCCTGCTACTTGATTAACAGATCATCATATGTACCATTGAATTTTGAGATTTCAAAGAAAGTGTTGTCTGGTAAGAATCCCTCATATTCTCACCTTAGAACATTTAGTTATTTAGCCTTTACACATGTATCCAAAGAGCTCAGACAAAAGCTCGATGCAAAGACAACTCCATGTATATTTCTAGGCTATGGAGATGAATGAAATTCCCTACAAGCAATTAACAACCAAACTCTATATTCCCAAGGAGGGGGATTGGGCTATTGTCTAATAATACGGAATTTAAAATCTTTGCCGATTTTATCTTGTTTTACCGATTTAGTTTTGGTAGATTTTCTCTATTTCAATATATCACATATATGCAAGTTTCTAAGCAATAAGCATGTATATAAATGAAATCTTACAATAAGTAAAAAGTTAGGGATAGATAAAATAACATCGTGATTTATAATGGTTCGGCCAATATTGCCTACGTCCATTCCCTCAAGTCGCGCTTGAAGATTTCCATTATCAATCGAGTTTTTCGTGGCTCACCTGAAACCAAGAGTTTTACACACTAGGTTTACTCTAAACCTATTACAATGAATTTTAGATATAAGTTCACTCAAAAACCTCTACAATGAGTTTTATGCGTAGGCTCACTCAAAAACCGTTATAATGAGTTTTAGATAAAGCTCACTCACAAACCTCTTACAAGTGTTTGATAAATAAAGATCTACGAATACACTTGGTCACTCACAAAGATAATCAAGATTCTAAATGTGAGTGCTACCCCAAGTGTTCTAAGCTTACAACTAATGAATATGAAGGTGTAGTGTGTGAGCTTGATGTATGAGAGTGTACGGATATGAAGGTTTATAAAACTCTCTGTTTTTGCCTTAGAAGAATATGTATGAATGTTCAAGATCAGTTGCAAAAATAAAATTGGGGGCTCAATTTATAGTAAAATGCAAACTACCTCAACTTGCCTGTTTGAGACCGGTATGCCAGTCTCCAGACACCGATATGTCAATCTGGCAAAGCAACGGCTCTTAACAGCTATATTACCGTTTGAATATATCCATTGGGACCGATATGGTAACCGATATGGGATCGATATGGTCATCACCAGTTCCAGTGAGCATGCAGAAAGCATGAGGCTCACCGGTATGGAAACTGGTATGTGTACCGGTATGGTCTGTGCCGGTTCCAGTAAGCATGCAAAGGTTAGGCTCACCGATATGGTGACCGGAATGATACATGCATGTTTCAATGGCTATGCAATCTCTAGGAAGACTGGTATGGTAGGCTGGTATGTATGTGTCGGTTCCAGAGAGCTTGTAAAATAGAGCATTAGACCGTATGATGACCGATATGGCACCGATATGCTGATCTCAGTATAAAATACAGGATTTGAAAGTTTAAAACATTGTGTACATGATCCTAATGCATCTATATGAATGTGTATGCGTCCTATAAGCTTAGGTATTTAGATAAATAATTCACATTACATATAAAGTTCTAAGCTAAGACTAAACAAGATTTTCTTCGTTTTGCCGCTAGTCTTCATATTCACGCTCTTCACCACCAACGTGCTTCGACATCTTTTTGTAATGTCTGCTAATACGCGTCGAATACTTCAAGTGTTGACGTCATCAAAATTCATATTGAGAATATGTCGCTAACAATAAAGAATTTGGATACATACTATGAGATCCGAAGAAAATGATGGTAATTAGAAGTCAAGATGTAGAGTTTCTTGAAAACCGGACAATTAAAGACATTGAAAAGCCCAATATGTCTTTTAATTCTAGTGCCGAAAGAAATCCAGACCCAGTACCAGCATAATTGGCCACAGATAGGGTGTATGATATTTTAGAAGTAGAACTTGATGAGGCAGATAAGGATGTCGAGCATGCAAAGACACAACTCCACTACAAGAAAAAAGGCCTTTGCTGACACTAAGGTTAGTGACACTAGGCTAAAAGTGTCAGAAACGACGTGTAAATGGGCCTATTTCCGTGTTTTTCACTTAAATATCAATAATTACTGACACTATGGTATCAGCGATTTTAGTGTCAGTAATTACTATTACAATAGTATCAGTAAGAAATAAAAAAAAAAAACGCGTAGTCGTCTGGAGTCGAACCAACACCTCGCGGAAGTGACGTTTTTCGCATATATTACTGACACTAGAGTATCAGTAAATTTAGTGTCAGTAATTAATGATACCTTAGTATCAGTAAAAAAATTAAAAAAAAAAAATTTTTCCTTAAGTCTGCTGGGACTCGAAATTGTAACCATTGATATAAATTTTTTTTTTATTGTAAGGCTTTACCACTGGGCCAAATCGTGACTTTTGTTCCTTAAACCGCGGTTATAAAAAAATATATGTATTTGTCGGGTCAAAACCTGAACCGTAGTTACCAAATCAATCTTAGTAATTTAGGGTTCCTCTCATTCCCACCTTTTTTTCATCGCGCAGCCTTTGTTTCCCCCTTCTTTACTCTCAAATATGAATCTCTCATTTGTAATTTCTAAAATCTAAACAAAATCCAGTACATCCTATCAATTATCAACCTTCAAAGTGGAAAGGTACACAAAATTTTATGATTTTCTATATTAAGTTAGTGCATCTTATGGAGGTAATTGAAGGGCTTGTATAGTAATAAATAGATTATAGAAAATTCTAGAATATATACATATTATTTATTTTCTAGATTCTTCTCGCACAAAAATAAAAATATATATATGTATATATAAAATACGCACACAGCCACTACACACGCACACAAGAGAAAACACACAACAATGGATTACACACCTAGAGAGGACCGAAGAAAAAAGAGAGGGAGATGCCGAAAGGAAGAGAGAATACTAAAAAGGAGAGGAGAGGGAGAGGAGAGAGTGATTGAGAGAGGCCGAGAGATACAGAAGAAAGAATAGGCCAAGAAAGAAGGGAGAAAGAGACTGCACTGGTCACGCTGGAGCAGCAGAGAAGAAGTCGAGCAGAAAGAGAGAAAGTAGCAGCCCCAAAACAAATAAATCCAGTGAATTTATCGTGCGTATATGTGTATGAGACAAGTAAGTACACTGTTCTTATAAATTTCATTGGGTTTGATTAGTTTTGTGAAATTGGGTTTCGATGGCATTGATGAATTGATAAATTAACAAGATTAAATGAATTGGGGAAATTGGTAGAACCCTAGGATTTGGGGGAAAATTTTGGAGTTTCCGTAACTTGTAAAATTTCATTAGTTTGGGATAAAAAAAAATAATAATAATGATAATAAAAATAAAAATAATAAAATAAATGCTCGAATGATGATTATTACCAATATTACATAATGAGAATAATATGCATTATGGAAAACATATAAGTTTCTTTTATATGTTAATGAAATTGGATTAGGAAGATTAGAAGAGGATAATGCTACTGTTTTGGATCTGTAACCGATCATTAGTATCATTTGTTCGATAAAAGAGATGTAAGATTTGTATTTGTAGTGTAGTTAAAGTTTTAGTCTATTTCAAGTCTTTGAGTAACCATACTGTTTGGAATTCTGTAATATGGAAATTGTATAATTGATTTTACTGGTGTTTTATAGTAATGAGGGCTTAAACGTATTACCTGTTCTTTACCTTTGGCATTTTAATTTTTCTTTTAGTTAAGTGAGATATTTCACTTTGATTCAAAAGCTTAATTTTCATGGTCAATGATTATGTTGGGTGTATAGGTCATGGAACCCAGTGTAGACTGTAGGGTCCTATTGGTTTTGATTGAATGTTATTGCTTCGTTTTAGCATGGTAAACTACACATTCTTTCTTGGTGGGTTCTTTATATTATTCTTGCTTCATGGCAGATCAAACACGACTTGACTTTGAAGCCAAAAAATTGCAAAGCTATGTAAAGGAGAAATCCTTTATTATATCAGAAAAAGGTGCCCTTGCTGACAAGATCAGCCCTGGTGTACTCAGATCACTAGTAACCTTAACTGATAAACCAAAGTAAGTCATGCCTGCGGTATTTATGGCCTACCTCGTTAGTAATTAATCATTTAATTGTGTATTTACTTCCATTTCAACCTCAGAGAATGGACTGAACTTAATCTCTTCCTTTTGAGTGAGGGTTTCTAAATCCATGTTTATCTTGTAGTCATTTATAATTTCAGGAACTTCCCCCCTCTACATGCAATCTGTAGGGCCCAATTGCAGAATTTGTCTTCATTTACTGATTGAGGATGATGAATGTGATACAAATTGTTTGGTGTATAATTTTTAATGATAAGTCCGTTGCATGCTTTTTCTGTTTCTTCTCATGCTCATTCATTGCTTACCTCGGTCAAAAACTCATAGATGCATTTACCTTAACTTTGAAAATGTGAAAAAAGAGAAATGAGCTTTCATGTTTTCTGATTGCAAATTTCATTCATGCTTACTCTTTAGTTCTGAATACATTTTTTTTTTCAATCACTAATTCTGAATACTTGCAACGCTGAGAATGCCTGCTATCTGTATGTAACTCTAGTTTTATGGATTTGGTTTCATATGCCCTTAACCTCACTGTAAACTTGATAGTTGGATCTGTGATTAAAAATAATAGGTTTTGGCTTTTCTCCTTTTCCTCACCTTCTTAACATTTTCTTCCTCCCCACTTAAAGAAGTGTCAGAAGAGCTTGTTGTCAGTTTAGGGACCATTTAATTTTATACTTTTTTTAACGTAAGTGTGGAAGTAACATCATTGTCTCTACTTGGTTGCACGCGGTCATTAGCAAGGGCACCGATCAAACAATTGTAGATACCGTGGAACATCAGTGGAACCTCATTGTCGACTTGTTTGCATGTGGTCCTAATTGCTAATGATATTCACATGATCTTGGTAGTCTTACTAATTTAAATAGTTCGTAGGGTTGATAAAATCACGTATTAGCTCTTACACTTATTGTTTTTATCTGTGTTGTATAAATTATATATTGAATAGATAGTCAGGTACATCTTCATGGTGCCTAGGCTTTATATTATTAAGTATATTTGTAGTTATTATCGAAGGATTGCTGTCATATTAATATATTTTCATTAATACTTGAGAGTAAAATTCTTGTTGAAAATAATAAATGTATAAGTTTTAGTTGTTTCTTCTCACTTGGTAATTATATATATATTAACCCTCCTCAACATATTTGTTCCTTGGAATCACTATAGATGTATTGACTGAAAGTTATGTTGCTGAAGAAGCACTTGAATTTTGTTGCACATATAATCACACAGTATAATGAAGAGGTAATTACAAGGACATGTTTTACAGAGGTGATTATTACTTCCTATTTTTTCACTTTAATTCATGACATATTGGGAAATCTTCTATTCTTGCAGAATACAAATGACAAGGACAACATAGCTATTGTTCGTTGAGTTAATGAAGTAGTATGGTATTTCTCTTTTCTGTAAATTAATACATTCTTGTTTCTACTTTTAGCTTAGAATTTTTTCCCCAGATTTTTTACTTCAGTGAAAGCAATATGAATCATATCTTTTATTTCAGTTTTATGCCCTGATGGGTTTAATTTGGTGGGTTAATTTGTTTTATTTGTGAGTTTTGCTAGTGGGTAAGATTGCTTTGAGACTTGAAAGTTAAAACAATCATGATGTAAAATATTCTATTAACAGTGTCTCGATGTTCTCTATGTCAGACATGAACTTGGAGATAGTTTTTTACCTGATGAAGTTTTGCCATGTTCTGATTGATACTTGTTGAAACCTTTGGGGGATATGGCACCTGTCATCTGATGTGCTTTGAGGTGCAGCATGAATGCTATGAAGCAGTATTTGATATATTGAGATCTAACATGTTTATCTCATCTATTTTTATGGCAATTACCTGGAATGTTACATTCTAGTACATTTTGAGCTTTGAACTTTTAGTTTCCAGGAATTCCATAATGAACAACTATCTTGTCATCTTGATTTGCTTCCTGCATTTGGAAACAGTATTAGATCATGTCATCTGATAAACTTCATCTGGTTCATGAGATCCTTTTATTTCAGTTTTATGTCCGTCTATATATATATGTGTGTGTGTGTGTGTGTGTGTGTGTGTTATTGATTTGTTTGTTTTGGTGATTATGTAGCGGTATGAAAGATACAACTTGTTATTATGGATGCCATTTGGTTTTTTATATGCATGCTCTTAGGTTGTTGGTATGGTTATTGTCAATAAGTGCTTTATGTGACAAAAATTAGATTAGGGTTATATTTTGTATTTTTATTTGGATGTATTTAATGTTTTTATTTATGAAGATATCGATTTTTTTTGGAAGTCCATCTAATTCTTAACATTTGGTTTATAATTTCAGATTTTGTGCCAGATATCATATTGTTGGGGGATTGTTGCAGGCTTCTCAACAAGTATCATGAATTTTGGTGGGGGCATGACATTTTGATGGGACTTTAAGAGTAGTTTTTGAAATATATATATGTTAATTTAAAGATTGTCTATGGAGTTTTTGTATTCATCATGTGATACTGTTGAATTGATTAATACGATTAATCTATTATATTGCGAATTTTATATAAATGTAATTTTTTAGTTTTTATTTCATTGAGTTGGTATATATATATATATATATATATATATTTTATGATTAATTTAATTACAAAAAATAAGAAATATAATTGTGAAATAATACGATTTTTAAATTTTAAAAGATATTGACGGATATTGATACTATAGTAACAATAATTACTGACACTAAAAATCAAATATATGCGATATACTGATACTGCAGTAACAAAATTTACTGACACTATAGTATCACTAAATACTGATGATATAGTGTCAATAATTTACTGACACTAAAATAGTGTGAGAGATTACTGATACCATAGTGTCAATAATTTTCTGATACTACAGTATTAACGTTTACTGACACTAAGAATCACTGACACTAGAAACTAGTGTCAGTGATTTCTGGCTGCGGCAACACTGACACATTTATATAGTGTCAGTAAAACCCTTTACTGACACTAATTTAGTATCAGTAAAAGCCTTTTTCTTGTAGTGCTCGCTCCATCAGATATGATAAAAGATTGTGTAATAGGGGGGCCGCAACCCGCTCCATTACAGGATCATCCATTGATTTGGAAGATGACATACCTCATGAAACCTGTGGACCTCTGACCGGCGTAAACACACACGTATAACGCAAGCGCACGTATCGTTCAAGTAATATAAAAATATCGATCCCACAAGGACTTAATTCCTACTGTTGTTATTAATTATTGAATCTATTTATTTACAAATATCTAATTGAGGGTGAAGAAAATGATTGCTTGATTGTAGTTTTGCAAAATAAATAATAAATAAAAAGACAAAAGAAAATACTAAGGAAAATAACAAAAGACACAAAGATCTAGGGTTATGAATCATTCTAATATCATTTAAAGATGAAGTGGTTATTTCATGTTTGTGTAATAAATCAATTTACTAACCTGGAACACTAAATTATGCAAAAGCCTATGTCGATGGTCAGACGCAAATACCCAGTTTAACCCAATTGAACCATCTATCTATGTCAACCAAATTATCTGGATTCATTAAGTTTAAGTTCCAATTATGGCTACCCCCGCCCGACAGGTATATGTCTATCCTGTAAGGAAATCTATTAAAGGGTTATCTATCCTCAAAGAATATCGTGGGCTATTAAGTCTAAGGCTGAAACCTAAAATCCCTATGTCTAGTTCATTTTAGATTTACCACATCAATCTTATTGGTGATTAGACAACAAGAAGCATTAAGCTTAAGACTTAATAAGTAAACCTTTAAATTACCCAAACTATAAAATAACCCCTTATAAACCGGTGATATCAGAATTCATCACAACCCCAGATAACTAACACATAACTAGGGCTAGTAAAGACTTAAAAATAAAAGATATAAAGTAAAAGCTGAAAAGTAAAATAAAATAAAATGCTAAGGTAAAAGGAATTACTTTTACTATTTACTATTTTAGATATCTCCCATAAAATAATATATAAACTTGTGATAATATTACCAACCGACCAATCTGGCGGTATCCTTTATTAGTCAGGTTAAACCAAATTAAAATGAATTACCAACCGACCAATTTGGCGGTATCCTTTTTAAGTCAATATTTTAAATAGTGAATATATTATTTTTAAGGGAGATTAATCTAAATAGTAACAGTAAAAGAATTACCTTTCACCCTAGCTGGGGAAGTTACCTCCTCATGGTGAATAGTAAAAACTGTAAAAAGTAAAAAAAGTAAATTACTATATTAACAAAACGTAATTAAAATTATTTACAAAACTAAAAACTAAAAAAAAAAAAAAACTAAAAGAAACTAGAGAGAGAAACTCTCTCTTTACATCAAAGAGATGAGAGAGAGTGGTACATCTAAAACTGAAATCTCGAGCTCAATTTATAGGCGCGGATAGGCATCTGGCGTCGCGACGCTGAGGCCTTTGGCGTTGCTACGCCGGCTTCTGTTGACGTGGCACGGTCTGATTTGTCGGTTGCAGATTCTGGATAAGATGATAAGGTGACACGTGGCGAGGTTGTTGGAGACTCAATTATTGTGACACGTGGCGGCTTCTGATTGGTCGGCTAGATTCTTATCCGCCACGTGTCAGATAAGGATTAGATAGCCAATAATTGATGCTGACGTGGCACTGCCGTGGCGGTGACATGGCGGTGATGTGGCGACACATGGGAAAGAGACTGTCGGCACCGTAGGATTGCGACACGTGGCACTTTCTGATTGGCTGATGATGACGTGGCAGTTTGACTTGGTCAACCTGGTGATGTGGCTGATGACGTGGAAATGACATGGAATGACACGTGGCACACGTGGCGATGATGACTGTCGGCACCGTAGGATGATGACACGTGGCACGGCGCATTTTAGCAGATCGGCTGTGATGGTGACACGTGGCACGACGCACGTTAGCAAAGTCAAACTTTTCTCAGATTCTTATTTGTGGACCCGGCACACGTTAGCACTGTTCGGCGCATGTTAGGCGTCGCGACTCTGAATGTCTTGGCGTCGCGACGTGGGAAATTACCAAAATGCCATTTTCGTCCAATTTTCACTATTTTGGCCCAAATCACCTCCAGAATGTCCTGAAACTTTATTTATCTACAAAATAACACAAAACACATCAAAATATTCACAAAAATCAAGAAAATATACAAAATATTAGGTTAAATGAGTGGGTAATAGTGATAGATTTACCACTCATCAACCTCAGACAAGAAGATATGAGCAAGGCAAAATTTCATCAACTAGATATCCAGAATCCGAGTACATTCTGGTTACTGATGAGTGGGAGTCAGAGAGTTTCCCTCAAGACAATAAGGCACTGAGGAATAAATGAGTGAAGAAATATGACAGCGGAACTGTGT
>SKCR01048641.1:0-39899 GCA_019454045.1 Zanthoxylum bungeanum
AGCAGATATTAATATCTGTCTCTAGTATAATGAACACGCGGTTCTAAAACTTGGAGGCATTAGAATTAGTATATTTGATCCGAAATCAACCCAGACCCAACCCCCTGACCTTTATATATTTTTTTTCCACCTCATCATTTCCACCCCACTAAATATATAAGAGCCTTACCTATTAAATAATGACATATTAATAGGAATATGGGCAATTAGATATCTTTTGTTACATCTCAGGTACATAAACTGTGCATGTTGTTAACTATTTTTTGTTAATTGTTCGATAAAATATGACAGTAACTTTACTAACAGCAATGAGATTTTTTCGATAGATAGAACCATTTTTTAACAAAAAAGAAGATGATGGGAATAGAGAAACACTATATGTTGAAGCCTTAAATGAAACCCTAGACATTGATCATAATATTTCTTAGAACTTTCATGAAAAATAACAACAGTTGGAAACAAATAAGTAACAAAATCCTAATTAAAACCAAAATACTTAATTCTGATTAATTACTACTGCGCATCCCTTCTCTGACTTCTTTACTGACTTGCCACTCCAACACATCATTCCAACAGTGGTTTCTAGTTCAAAAAACAAAAAATGAAATAAGTTAAATAAACAAAAAACAAAAACGAAAACAAGCAAAATATAAAATATTATATACCTTAATTTCTGAAGACGAGCCAATCTCATATTCAGTTATCTCCCTGGTTCACGAAACTTGGGTGTTGAACTAGATATGAGAGTTCTTCATCGGAGCTGCTTTCTGCTTCAGGAGGCGTGGAGTTCAACTACTGGTACCAGCAACATAATATAGAAGGCCAACAGCCACGCCGAGTGAAACAGAATATGTGAGTAAACAATATAAGTGATATGCTTCATCATGATAAAAAAAACCAATTCACTAAGGACTTAAAGATGGAAGAAAGAGATTGAAGTGGCAGCATTTCTATAACATCAACACGCCTATTATTATTGAAGCACATTAATATTATTAAACCGATGACTTGCATCCCCAAAGAAATTTGAAATAAAATACTCCCCGTAGAGACGATCATGAGCCCCCTATTTATCACTATAATTCCTTTAAAAACGTAGACTCTTAACCTCCTTTCATATATCCCAGTTAGAACACGACAACAAAGACACAGTAGAATATTAGCAAAAACAACCACAGTACAATAAATAACAACCACAAGACTGTGAGCTGGATTAGTGCTTAGCCAAAGACTATAAGAAGCTTGGAAACATGTAAACAAAGATCCAACTAAAAAAAACCAGCCTACAACTTTTCCTCTAAAAATCTCACTAGTAGTCATTGCCATTGCATCAAGAGAGCTAGACAATATGGAAATGAAGAGAAGATTTGAAAGGAAATGAAAATGAAAAGAGCACATTCTCCTTCTTTATATATACAAACAGTTAGGGCATTCTTAAAAACAAGAGATGATTTGTTCCAACTACAAAGAATATTTTTACAGACACTTTAGGCGGCCATAGTTTGGGGAAAAAAATTAGATGAAAGCAACACATGCTCACTGTTGCACTACAAAAATTATACCCTTTAGCGTCGAAATAAATCGAGGCCAAAATCCATATTTTCGACGCCAAATATAATTAGCGTCGAAATAATTAGACGCAAAAAGTAGACGACGAAATGTCGACGAGAATAACTTTTAGCGTCGAAATAAATGAATGCAACGCTAAAAACTATATTTTGCGTCCAATTTATTTCGACGCTAAATTAAATTTTCTGATGCTATAGGTTATATTCACGTTTCGACGCTAGAGTATATTAAAAAAGTAATATCTGTATACTTTCAGCGGTGATTTTTTGGTAACTATTAGCGTCGAAATTTTCGACGCCAAAAGTCAAACTTTTAGCGTCGACTGTTTCGACGAAAATAGTTAAAAAATTTTGTTTTTAAAAAAATTATTAATTTACTTCTTTTTTGGTCTAAAATAATTAATTTAATATTTAATTTAATTGAAAAAAATTCTGATTAATAACAGAATTATGAAATATTATAATAATTATTATATTCAAATTTTTTTTAGAAAAAAACATATTATATTAAAACTATTTGTTCAAAATGTTTATACAAAACCAAATATAAAATTTATTGCTACTGTGATGGGGAGACGCTCGAGCCCGATGCATCCTGATTGATTGAGGCCTCCAACATCTGACGGAAAGCCAATATTTGCTGTTCTAACTGCTCCATCTTCTTCTCGTGGTCCAGCTTGACCTGTTGTAGCTTGTCCTTAGTCTGCTTCAGCTCGTCTCGGGTGGTGGCTAATGAAGGAAGGTTGTGACTATTGTAGTTATAAGCTTTCTTTTATGGTTTTGGAAACCTTGTTGCTAATCTAGAGTTGTTGACCCACTCTTAGATGACCTAGATTTGATCTTGAGTTGTTTCATTGTGTTGAGACTTTGATTGGATGGAAGAAAGATGATTAAAGTATTGGATTTAACCAATTTGGTCTAATTTGTCCAATTTGATGAAATTGAAAAATTAGTGTTCATGACCAACTCCAAATTTGGGCTTTTCATATATGTTGTGCATTTGGATGTGTATATGATGCATATAAAGTTTCATGTTCATTGGATTACATCTTGATGTGTTTTGATGCATGAAATGACAAAGTGCACAAAATGGCACATTGGAGGTGCATTCGGCCAAGGATTAGAAATTTGGGATTTTTGGTGCTTTTGGTGTTTTGATGTTTTGAACATGCTAAGTTCATCTTATAAATGATTTAAAATCATTCAAAATTGATTAGATCAATTTCGGACTAAAATGGACTAAATACCAAGTGTAAGGGCAATTCGGTAAATTCACTTAAATATGATTTATTTGAATTTTATTTCATAATTTGATTATTGGATAATTAAATAAATATGTTTATTTAATTAATCCGAGAAAAATTTTGAAATCGGAAAATTTGATTTTCCACCGCTTCCGCTGCGTTACCGGATTCTGCCCCTAAAAACCCCTACAAAATGGTATCAGAGCGAGTCTGATTCTAGGCCTCCATAAATGATTAGCTTATTTTATTCAATGTTTAATCATGTTTTCTTGACTTTATACATGCATGTTATAATCTAATTTGATTAGATTTAGGGTGTATGACACTTAATGGAATATCCCCACTTAATAAGGTTTTAAAGTAACTAGTATTTGGAATACTTGTTTCTTGGTCCGTCTTGTCAATACGGTTTATAAATATCTTTTCGTTGACTACATCCGAGACCGTGCCTATGCTGTGAGGGTGTAGCTGATAGAAATTTATTTATGCCGAATGTATATTAGATACTAGATAAATTCAAGCGAAAGCGGAATCCTGAACGTGCCCTAGCTGTCAGGGTTACGCAAGTAACTTGAGTTTATCATTGACAAGTTTAACCTTGGTACGTCTCCTTGTGGGCCTGCCTTCGCAGCGACAACGAGAAACGGCCAGGACCGGAACCTTGAGTCACTAGTGAGTGATTGACAATTAGTTGTCTACCTGTGAATACGTCGGCGAGCGAGACCGTGCCTCTGCTGTGAGTCGAAATATATTCATGGGGTCCTCTTCCCATTATGGAATTCAATTTAATTATTGAATTCTCGTCTTTCCGTTGGGGATTACGGCATTACGTAAAAATAGTGGGAGGCACTGCTAAGTTTAAAATATTCCATAATTTAGGCAGTGTATGTTATTATGGAAATTGCCGCTTGTTTGTTTCCTTAATCTATAGTAGATAGAATTAAACTTTTATTTACTGCACACATATATTTTGATATGTTATCTCACTTGACTCTTGGTTGCAGTTATTCTAGAATAGGTTCTAGATACTAATAGACTAGGATATTATTAGATTGGTCTAAACCATCGGGAACTATTGTTCCGATTTTCTTCAAAAATAAAGATGGTTAATGACTTAGTTTCTAAGTCATGATAGATAATCTAGATAGATATCCCTTTAGGATATAATACTTTAGAGATAATAGCTTCTTATGCAGTAAGAATTGACTTGAATTAGTTCATGTCTCGAGATTCTTGACTGGCATTTAGAAAGCCCTATTAGGTATTTGTTTATCTAGTAATGACGTTTCTAAGCTTTAATTACCTTTAAAGGTAATGTGTCTGACACGATTTGCTAATCAATTATTTGCAATTGTTGTGAATAGTTGAATGCAAATAGTAAAGCTAAAGAAAGGAGGTGTATAGTTGTGTATAGAAAATATCGATTTTCACAAATACAACAACTATAGGTATTGGATACCAGATCTCCCGTCTAGTTATTTGAAATATTGGTTAACGATTGTTTTGATATTTGATATCGGAACTCGCGACTATTGGATAGTCACTTGTTCTTTATAAACAATTGTTACATATTTTATAATAACTAGTAGTGTCATTGACGTAGAGATAAACATTAAGAAAATTATTCGGTAAAGTAAATAATTTAGAACGGTGCTTTATGGTTTAATCACTTAAGCATTGGATGCTTATTTCGTATGGTGAAGGATGGTTTGATACTAGATCACACCACATATCCTTATCCATTTAATGAATATTGTATTCAGGAAAGTGATTAAGATCTCGTTTAACCAATGATTGTCATTGGACCACCAGATTTATTTAACTGATACATTGGATGTATGTAGTTTAATAAATAATAATTGCTTAAGGTAGTTTTCTATACTTCGTAACTTAGTTGATGAATTGTCATAACTTAGTTATGTGTTTTGAAGGAACACATATTGAAAGTCTTGAAAGTATCAAGTACTTTCAATATGTTCTGATGAAACGAGATTGAACATTTTTGACTTGTTCAAATATATTCAATCTAAAGTATTTTGAAAACTTGATCCTTAAAATTCATTACATGTCTTTGAACTGTTCAAAGATCTTTGATACGATCAAACATTTGAATTTAAAGCAATTAGTTCTAAGGTATTCAGTGAATATGATTCATATTCAATATTATTCTTCCACGATTCCATCTTGATGGAATTGAGTAGTGGGAGCAATCGAATCTTATATGATTTGATTCGTTTGATATTGAATGTTATCGAATTGGTTTCAATACTCTTGGGGTTATGCTCCAGTAACACTAATTCATCTCTTTAATTAATGTTCCATTATTTTCTACAGTTGCATATATGATATGTATAGGTAGAAAATTGAATCTTGAAAAGTTTGAGATTTCAATCTTTCTTTTATATAATAGTTATATAATGGAAATTACTTACACCTCGGAGGTATAAGTAAAAGTTTATCGTTTATTCTGTTTAATAGAATATTGTATTCTATTTAATAGAATATATTTCCTACGATTCTAAGTAATAAAATCGTTTTATTACTTGGTGTGTAACATCAGATGTTAACTATTGTAGAAAAGACTTGACTTATTGAAGTCAAATGTGAGAATGATAAATTATAAATGGAACTACGTAATTAATAAGATGAAACAACCCTTATACATATTCCGTACAAGTCCAATAGGATAACAGAATCATTCACGAGTATTTGATACTTAATGATTCTGTTGTTTTCTTATTGAAGAAAAATTATCCTATGACTTATAATGGAAGCGATATTTGATATCGATTCTGGAAGTTCACCATTGAACCATAGATCTGAGATTGTTCATAGCTTACTACAATCAAGTTTTGAACTTGATTAAGCTTTCATTATGAATTAGTTCATAGAATGTGCTAATTGTTTGCGCAGCGAAAGCATTGTGAGCTTATTAAAGGTTTGACCTTTACAGTATGACAGTGAGAAAAGTTATACTCAGCAATCTATTGTAGATTCTGAGAAAACTTATCTCTAGTCACACTAAATGAACAATTAGAGATATATTGGTTAATGTTAATATGAAACTGTACATTTTAACTAAAGAATGCAAAGTGGCGTTTTTGATTGACTTATTCAGATAAGAGATCAGTCGTGATTTCTTTGTTTGAAGAGTTCATTCTGAAATGGCCCTAGAGTTTGTGTTCTGCTGAGATCGCAGTTTAGTGTGCTAGCTTATAGAGCCTATTGTAGACTCAGATAAGCTTCCGGAAATATGTGTTCTCTATTTTTGATATCGTCAGATTGTCTGATCTTGTCAAAGTAAGAGTAATACATATGTGATAAAAGGGTTAGTGGGAGCGTACAAATTACTTTCTAGTGTTATATATCCTGACGACATTATCATTATTATTGTAATAATGAGATGTTTGTGAGGTAAAAGATTTACCTAAGTCTTATTTACTCCGTGAAAGCAGTGGGAGTAGTCTCTGTTATATTTGATATAAAGTTTTATATATGATATGAAAATTGGAGACTTGTGAGATACTCTTATTAGTCGTACATTAGATATGATCTAATGAAGGACATAACAAGGCTATCTGTATGACAGTTAGTATAACTGTTCGACAGTTATTGTGTGTCTTATATAAAGTATTCATTTTTCGTAAAGGATGATTCCTTTTTCGAAAGAGATATTGATTAGAATGTCTAATCAATCTTATGTATCATTTGATGATTACATAATAAATACTTTATAATGTGCGAATGTAGATATTGATTTAATCGTAATTGTTACGAGTTATTTTGACATCCTGTAGACCATATGATGGATCTTGAAACACGTTCTTTGTGATCTTTGAGATATTAAGAACGAGTTTCTAATTCATGGAGAATATAGTCTGCAACCATTAGGGTCATATTAGTTTTGAGACTAATTATGACGTTAGACAGTCTACGTCATAAAGAGTCACAAAAGATGCAGTGGAAGTGTCACGAAGGATTCTACTATTTAGTGGAATCAAATGCAACTTTTGAAGTATTGACTTATGAAGTTGCATAGTGACCTTTTAAATTAGAAGTTTTTTGAATTGTTATTGTGCTTGCGATTGTCTTCATAGTATTTTGGATTTGATCCTTAAATACTTGGACAACTCAGTAGCTATAGCACAATACTGATGTAGCATCAGAGTCATATTAATGTATAATCTAGATTCTACAAAATATGAATGATGTTGACTATGGGAAACGATGGAGTTTGTTTGACAAACTCAATATGTCATAGCGGACTTGTTTTTGTTGCCTACCTCTTAAGTACTGGGTGAGCTTTTGAGGACCATGTGCATACGATGCACATTGAGACGTGTATATGATACCGTGGATTGGCACTAGAGCAAGTGGAGAAATTGTTGGGGTTGGTGCTCAGAGCGCCAATCCGGGCCGTATTTATGTCTGATTCATGAATACGAACATCCCCTTATTCCATAATATTACTTATTTATGGTTGCACCTCTTGTTCTTATATACGTATTCGATCTGATTACGATTAGATTGAAACTAAATGTGGTTTAGTGATATGTATATATTAGACAAAGCCCGATAATATATAATGCAGTACACAGTTACAAAGTTAGTTTGTAATTGACATTAGGAAGTGTCACTGCTATATGAATATTATCAAACATAGTTCCTGGTCAAGATTTGCTAACACGGGTCGGTTAGTCAAATCTGTTGAGACCAGTACATGTCGTATATCGAGACTTGGTCCGATGGTTTATCCCAATGAACCATGAGTCTAGGGAGACTCGTATAGACGTGTAGGTGTTTATAATGGATAAACACTGAACGGCTCACCGAAGATTCTTAATGGATGGTGCACCAACGTCAATAAGAATCTTCTCGGGTTGAGTAGCATAGTGGTCCTTCGACTTGAGACACCACTGTGGATGTATGAGACATCCTCCACACTTAGATGGCAGTCACGTCACCGATCTATTTAGATCAGACCTCCGCCTGTTCGTTGGGTGTGGATCGATCCTCAGGATATCCTGTGTGTGTCAAGATAGGATCCGTCAGTTCTGTGTACAGAGCATAGGTAGTCCATATATATTTAGCAGTCTGTTAAATCTGTGGCCACAGTATACATCGGAAGTAAGTTCCGAGTGTTATTTAAAGATTGCTAATAGATACGTCGACGAGATAATACCTATAGAGATTTGACGTTTACATCTATATCTCTGGGATTATCTGGATACCTGTGACGGACGGATTATACGTATGCAATGACCTCGACCTGTATGATTCAGCTAGTTTATCTGTGATCGTCATAATCTACGGGTGGATAGATTATGGACATGAAATTGGATTTCGTGACGGATATACTTGAATCTAGAGAGTCTCAATAATGAAACATACTCGTAGAGCACTAGAGCAACATTTATGAATAATGATGATTATTTATAAATCGTTTAATCGTTAAACGAAAAATACATGCGAACGGGCTGAACCGTCATTTCCTAATTAATGTGTATTTGTATTTAATATATGATATTATTAAATACACATTAATAAATAGTCAAATAAAGGTATTTGACATATATCATCAATATATGTATTTGAGATATTTAAAGTAAATATAATACATATATTTGAGATATTTGTATTTAATTAATTATTTAATTATTTAATTGTTAAATGATTAATATAATTAAAATATAAATATCTTACCAAATGATAAAGTTAGGAAATGATTATAAGTTGCAATTGTTGACTTATACATTAAAGGAAAAGGTTGTCAAATTGATTTTGACTTCTTAAGATATTTGTTCAAAATTGTTTGAAAATAAAAATATCTTTTTCCTTTATTTTCTATTAAATTCGGCCATAACACTTAAATATAAGAGTTATATTTTTCTTAGTTGCATTTGTTGACTTAATTAAATATCTAATAAAGTGTTATTGGATATTTATACAAGTTGACCAAATGTAAAGTGAAATGAAATTGAAATTGAAATTAAAAACTTGTATTTGGCTAGGTAATTTCGGCCAAGGCAATTGTTGTCCAAGTATATATTGTTTTTCATTTCATTTTATTGATAACCTAATACACTTTAAAAGAAAAACTCCATTAATGGAAGCAAAGGAAGCTTGTGAGAAAGAAAGAAGAAATCAAAGAAAGCTTGGATTTTAGTAAGTTTTTCCAACTTGCTATTAGAAAGGAAAATGTTCCTTAGGATCTAGGCTTTAACATATGATGTTCTTAGGTTATTTCTTTCTTTATTCCTTGTGTTTTTGTTGATGGAAGTTTTGATGGAAGTGTTGAGCATGTATGATGAAGGAAGGTTGTGACTATTGTAGTTATAAGCTTTCTTTTATGGTTTTGGAAACCTTGTTGCTAATCTAGAGTTGTTGACCCACTCTTAGATGACCTAGATTTGATCTTGAGTTGTTTCATTGTGTTGATACTTTGATTGGATGGAAGAAAGATGATTAAAGTATTGGATTTAACCAATTTGGTCTAATTTGTCCAATTTGATGAAATTGAAAAATTAGTGTTCATGACCAACTCCAAATTTGGGGTTTTTCATATATGTTGTGCATTTGGATGTGTATATGATGCATATAAAGTTTCATGTTCATTGGATTACATCTTGATGTGTTTTGATGCATGAAATGACAAAGTGCACAAAATGGCACCTTGGAGGTGCATTCGGCCAAGGATTAGAATTTGGGATTTTTGGTGCTTTTGGTGTTTTGATGTTTTGAACATGCTAAGTTCATCTTATAAATGATTTAAAATCATTCAAAATTGATTAGATCAATTTCGGACTAAAATGGACTAAATACCAAGTGTAAGGGCAATTCGGTAAATTCACTTAAATATGATTTATTTGAATTTTATTTCATAATTTGATTATTGGATAATTAAATAAATATGTTTATTTAATTAATCCGAGAAAAATTTTGAAATCGGAAAATTTGATTTTCCACCGCTTCCGCTGCGTTACCGATTCGCCCCTAAAAACCCCTACAGCTAACTCGTCTCGAAGAGAGGCATTTTCCGAATTAACAGTATTGCGTGCAGATGACGTCGGCTTCTTACGAGTGCCAAGGCCAACATTGTAAGCTGTCTGATTCTTGAAAACCAATTGCGACAACTGCTCATCTGGTATCGGGTCGGACCGTGTCTCATGAGTTTGATGTTGGAGTTCCATCATTTCGTTCTGTTTCAAAAAATAAGTTAATATCAGAATTTGAGAAAAAAATTAACATAATAATATTAATTATTTCATTTTAAAAACTGAAACTTACATAGCAGCGTTCGGCTTCTTCATTTATCCATTTGTTTATCTCATTGTTATGCGTCACACGGAAAAAATCTGGAAATGATTGCATCTCACATGTGCTACTCTGTTATAAACAGAAAATAAATTCAATATTATTCCACATTAGTAAAAACAATGAACTGTTAAATTTTACGTTAGGATATTTATTTACCTCAGAATGTTCGGCATGATGTTGGATAAATGGCTTCGAACCTCCACGGTGGTTAAAACGCAAGTGACTTCGATTTTCCGCATTTGCGTGACATTTATCCTGCATTTACCAACACTGTAAGTACCGAAAATAAAGACAATTATAAATTTCCGTTTATTTCAAAATTTACCTCGTGTTTTTTGCTAGACCAAAGCTCACATAAGAATGTCCAGTCTTGCTCCTCTATAAAATCAGGCTTGTGTTGTGGAGCATCTAAAGGTCCATGTTCGTCGAATATGGTTTCAGGACTTTTGTCCTATAATCTTTATAACTTTTCCCCATGTGGTAGTCAATATATTATTGGACATTCACTTTGGTCAGATCGAAGTCGAACCACTCCTACATGAATAGCAACCGAGTAAAAATAAGTATAAAATAAAATTGTTAACTAACAAACAATATTGAAAACTTAATACCGTACGGAAACTCACAAGTAGCGAAAAGAGAATAGCTGGTTGATTTTCGTCTCCCACGGTATCTTTCTCCAAGAAACGTAGTTTTGGGGAGCTTCAAATCGAGCTGTAACTCCTATAGCTGTAGTAAACGCTGAATTATGTTGTCCGACTTGACTGTGTCCATCATCTGATATCTCAATCCGGATACGGCCGTGAGCCTTAACGTACTTAGCCAACCCCAGACCACGGGTGCGTCCTCGACCCTTCGCTGTACTGGACTCACCTGTGCTAGCAGAGACTCCACCAGGGCCAGTTGTCCTCGCTGATGTAGATGGAGTCGCATTAGCCCGTCTGCGATTGCCCGGTGCCATCTGCAAAAACCCATAAAGTTTAATGTTCTCGGCCTTGGCCTTCCCTCTCTCGCTCACCTAAATCTCTCTAACATACAAGAATCACAAACAAAAATATACAAAGCTCTCACTCACATAGCCACAAGGAAACAACGCCAAATAAACCTCGCTCGGCCAATTCAACAATAATTCACAAATCACGTCAAAATCCCACGAACCAACCACTCACGCCATCATCACAAACGACCACCACACGCAGATTCACCACAAGCCAAATCCACTCACGCCATCATCACAATTCCCACGAACCAACCACTCATAAAATCATCACAAATGCTGTTGTTCTGGACACCCTCTTTCTCTCTGGACGCCCCCTCTCTCTCTCTCATTGAACACACAGAAGACACAAACAACTAAATTTGCCCAACTCAAACCCCAACTCACTCACTCAAACTAAAGCAAAATAACCATCCACCGACCAAACACCCTCACGCACTCACCAATATAATCAGCAGCCACAACCCTCACCAATGGAACTCTCTCTCTAAACCAAGACATCAACACAAACACTAACTCTCGGCACATTCATCATCATCAAGAAACCCCATATACAAACCCCATATCCAAACACCCACCATCATCATCATCAAGAAAATGAAATTCAAATCCAATTCATGCCATAAGAAATAAAATTCAAATAACACTACCTTCAAATTCGATGAATTTGATGAAGAATAGAGTGGTTGGAGCCGAGAAAGAATAATTCGACAGTGAGAGGGCTTTTTGGTCGTCTGAGCCGAGAAAGAAGAAGTGATAAGTGTGATTTATACCCACTTATTACGGCATTTTCAGCTTATTATTTTGTTATAATTTGAGATATTTAAATGTCTTTTATAGTTTATTTCATGTTTTATTTGTATAAGCATTAATACATGGATCTGGGAACAATTGCACGTGTTTTGGAAACTTTCGGGAACACAGGATGAGCACGGGAGCATTGACAAATCATCAGGCGCCATGGCGCCAAAATCACATATAATTCACAGAGGCCATGGCGCCATGGCACCACTCACATACATAAGCATTGGCGCCATGGCGCCAATATTAATTGAAAGTTTATACAAATGGCGTCATGGCGCCATTTGAATGAATAAGGCAGGCGCCATGGCGCCCCCAGCTGAATAAAATCCATACAAATTGCCGAGAGTTTGGCGCCGCGGCGCCAACTTAAGGAGCCGCGGCGCTGCGGGAAGAATCAGACGCGCTCCAGGGAAGTGATTTTAGGGTTTTCAATAATCCTAATGATACCCAAAGACTCCCAGACTCAACTATAAATATAACAGTCCATCCAACACTCAAAGAGAGGCTAATACAGAGCACAAAACACATAAATACATATTTTTAGAGATCCAAGGAGATGATTGAAAAGCGACAAGAGGAGACAAAGGATGTGACATCCGAGGAGGAAGAGATTCAATTCGGGTTATATATTCTAGTTTCTTTCTTAGAACTCTAATGATTTCCATTAGATTCATGAATTGTTTATCATTGATTTTATCTTTTGTCATGAACTAAACTCCTTAATTCTGGAGAATGGTGTTATCGATGCTTGAACCTTGTAATTGATTTTCAATTTTGTGATGAAGTTTTGTTGATTTATTTATATTCTTTTGAGTTTAATGCTTTATGTTTGTTGGCCACAAATATGATGATGAATGTTTAGAATCTATCACTCAAGAGAGGGGATTTTGAATGGACCTAGAGAATATAGCCTAGGATTTTATAGAATTCGAGAGAATCTGTAATCCTTTGAAGTCGTTAAAAGAGAATCACAAATCGTAATGAGTTGTTAACTATTGGATTTTTATAGAGATATCGAAGTCTGTAGTTAATGATATTTTCACTCGGCACTCGAGAGAGTGGATGGATAATTCGGAGTCTTGACTTATAAACAATATAACCGAACAATGGTAATTGGCATAACAAATACAAAGGTGACAGCTAGGTGAAATCAGGATCCAGAATCTCTATCGTATTAGTTCCTCCTATCTAAATATTTTTATATTTTTTATTTATTTATTAAAAATCTTTATTATTTATTTTCTAAATAAAGTTAGGATTATCAATTGTAGTACTTAGTGCGAGTTAACGCAATCCCTGTAGGTTCGACACTCTTAACTCATTTATACTAAAATTTGACACCGCACACTTGCGGTACGATATAAAAATATCACAACAAGTTTTTGGTCGTCTGAGCCGAGAAAGAATAATTCGACAGTGAGAGGGCTTTTTGGTCGTCTGAGCCGAGAAAGAAGAAGACACTAGTTTTAGGGATTTAATGGACATTTAGCGTCGAAATTATTTCATTTTAGCGTCGAATAATTCGACGCTAAAAAGTTGGCGGCTTATTAAAAAATTATGGTTAATTTTTAGGGAAATTTAAATTTTTTATTTAACGTCGAAAAATATAACAACATTTAGCGTCGAAACAGAAAAGTCGACGCTAAATTTCTATCATTTAGCGTCGAGGTTTTTTTCGACGCATATATATATATATA
The DNA here is from genome assembly GCA_019454045.1 of Zanthoxylum bungeanum. Classification (NCBI taxonomy): domain Eukaryota; kingdom Viridiplantae; phylum Streptophyta; class Magnoliopsida; order Sapindales; family Rutaceae; genus Zanthoxylum; species Zanthoxylum bungeanum. The sequence goes on from SKCR01048641.1 coordinate 13,628, forward strand.
TATATATATATATTATAAGTTACGTCAATTAAAATATATATATATTAACGTCGAAAATTATTTCGACGCTAAATGGTATACATTAGCGTCGACTTTTCTATTTCGACGCTAAATTACTACCATTAAAAATAATAATAACATTAATATGATAATTATACTTAATAATTACGACAATCTTTCAACCATATTTAAATAATAATTCAAAATAAGCACCATACATTATAATAATAAAAATTATTCATCAATCAAATCATACATTAACTTCATTAATCATTATTATCTTCGGTATTTGAGGATTCGTGACTGGAATCGAAATCATCTTCAGTGTCAAATTCTTCTTCACTTGCTACTTCCACGCTAACTTCAGAATGATGAATTATCTCAACGCCTGTACTATCTCGTGTTAATGTGATATTTTCAGGAACAGTGACAGTTGGTCCATAAAATATCTTTTCAGGAACTTCGAAGTTGCCGGAGACTTCTTGTGTTTCATCTGATATGTCAACTCTATCTTTCTCATGCGTGTCCCAAATGCCTCTATGTTGTAACTTTTCTACCACCATCCATCCAGTTCCTAACTTTGGATCAGATATATATATCACTGAACGTGCTTGGGTACAAAAAATGTATGGATCATTCTTGTACCAAAAACGTTGAACATTAATTGACATTAGATGATTACTAACTTGAATTCTCCTATTTCTGGCATTTGTTTCAAACCACTTACATTCGAATAGCACAATATGTCGTCTGGGTCGGTATATCAACTCAATGACCGATTGCAACACTCCGTAGAAGTCAATAAGATCTGAGTCGTGTTCTCCTTGGACTACAATTCCATAATTCTGAGTCACATGAGTAACATCTCGCTGTTCGGTATGAAATCTAACTCCGTTGACAATGCATCCACTGTATTCATAAGCCTGCTTTTGAGGCCCATAAGCCAAAGAAACCAACGAGGATGACGAGTCCAATTGACCATTTTACACTTGGTTGTTAATCTAACAATGAGAGAAATAGATGTGTTAATATAACAAACTGAAATATTTAATGTTAGGATACAAATAAATATAAAATGTTAGGTCTTACAGTTGTCTCAAACCATTTAGGAAATACTTTTTTGTGTGTTTCATCAACGTTATGGTCATCACCACATTGTAGCATTGTTAGATGTTGCCTACAAAAAATGAGTTAGGTTAATGTATGGCAAAAATACTATGGTTATGCACCAAAAAAAATTACGTTAAATATGATTGCACTTCATCACAATTACTCAATATAAACCAATGCGCACGTTGAACTTCCTGAAAGGTTAGTAATTTGACACCTACTGCTCCAAATGGTCTGCAATTTTGACGGAACACTGTGATAACTTGCGAATTACTTGCATCTCCATCATAGTTTCGTGGCCGACGATTAAAATGAGCTTCAATATTCTGCATGTACATCGAACAAAATGTTATTGTTTCACTTATTACAACAGCTTCAGCTATTGACCCTTCAGGGCGCGCCTTGTTTTTCACATATTGTTTGTAATCACCCAAAGCCCTGCAGATATGACAACAAGTTTGCATTAATACTAAATCCAATGCACAGTAAAAATTTAAGAATGTAATATTTAAAACTGTATATATATAGTACCTCTCAATGGGATACATCCATCTGTAATGGACAGGACCTCCCTTTCTAGCTTCAGCCGGTAAATGCACGGCCAGATGTACCATCACATTAAAAAAACAGGTGGCAAAATTCACTTCAGCTTGCATATGATTATCACGATTCCTCGCTCAAGTTCGTCAATAACAGTTGTGGTTAATGTCCTCTGACATAATTGTTTAAAGAAGCCACATAGATCAAGTACGACGTCGCATACATTCAGGGGGAGATAAGGTCGAATGCCAACATGAAGGAGAATCTCGAGAAGCACATGACAATCGTGACTCTTTAATCTCGTTATTGTATCATCTCTGACCCAACGCCCAATATTCGATGCATAATCATCAGGGAATTTAACCATTTTCAGCCAATCACATAATGATTTTCTCTCCGATTGAGTGAGCACATAACTAGCAGGTGGCTTAATAAGATCTCGAGAAGTGACTTGTAAATGCAATTCACTGCGAATTCTAAGATCTTGTAGGTCCAATCTAGCATTTACAGTGTCTTTTGTCTTACCCGGAATATTGAATAGTGTGCACACTAAACCCTCACAAATGTTTTTTCTATATGCATTACATCCAAATTATGTCGCAAACTCAGAGTACCCCAATATTCTAACTCAAATAAAATACTTTTTCCTGTCCAATTCAACTCTTCAGGTAAGCGTTTTCGATTTTTATCTCTATTATTAAGATGTTTACCTAATGTGATGTCTTTGAGATGTTGATGTTGGCAAAGTATGTCGAATCCAGACAATGGACTGGGCATACTCCGAGGTTCATGTTGACCGTTAAATAATTTACTCATCCGCCAAGGATGACTCAACTCAAGAAATCTCATGTGCCATGTGTATCCTATTTTATTCCGTAATCGTTGCGAAGGTGTTTGACCGCACAAACTGGACATGCCATGTATCCCTTAGTGCTCCATCCAGATAATGAACCATAAGCTGGAAAATCATTAATGGTCCATAATAATTCGTCATGTATCTGAAAATACTGCTCGGAAGCTGCATCATAGGTATGCACACCCACATTCCATAATGTTTGTAACTCCTCGATCAATGGTCTCAAGTAAATATTCATATCTTTAACAGAGGAACGTGGACCAGGGATAAGCAATGACATAAACATGAACGGATCCTTCATAAATTTCCATGGAGGTAAGTTATATGGAATAATAATAACGGGCCATATGCTATCAGAGTTGTACATATTCCCAAATGGGTTAAGACCATTAGAGGCAAGACCTAACCTGACATTACGGGGGTCCTCAGCGAAACGGGGGTACATGTCATCAAATTCCTTCCACTTGGTTCCATCCGTAGGATGTCTAAGTATGCCCTCCGCACCGATCCTCTTTTCATGATGCCACATCATGTCAGTCGATGTGTGTCGTGACATGAACAATCTCTACAGCCCGGGCGTTAAAGGGAAATATCGCAATATCTTTTGAGGCACTTTCTTCCCCATACCACGGACTTTGTACCGACTTTCACTACATATCGGATAATATTCAAGTGATTCATACTCAGCACGAAATAATACACAATCATACTTACAAGCATGAATGGATTCATACCCCATTCCCAGATCACGCAACATTTTCTTTGCCTCGTAGTACGACTTAGGCAATTCGCTTCCAACCGGTAACATTTGGCCTAGTAACTCTAGCATCATATCAATACTTTTGTTGGTCATTCTGTTGATCACTTTAATGTGTAATAATTTCACAACGAAATTCAAGATCGACATTCCAGCACCTTCAAATGGAATTTTTTTTGCCTCATCAAGTAGTTTACTAAATAAATTTTGATCATTTCCACTTAACACTGGCATGTCACCACTGACACTATGACCAAGTTGTGGACCTTGTAAGTCATGCAAATCATCGGTTATCTCATCGTTTGCAGGTTGATTGTAACTACTGCTCCCTTCACCGGAATCAATAAACCGTGACTGAGAATGATACTGCTCACCGTGATAAATCCACGTACGGTAAGTTGGTGATATTCATGGCATGTATAAATGATTATGAACTTCATCTAACCGTTTCCTTTTCCTATTCAAACAATTTGTACATGGACACCGAACACGACCTTCTGCATCAATGTGTTGCTTTGCGACTTCCATGAACTTATACACTCCATTATGATATTCAACATTTAATCTATCCAGCGAGCTCATCCAATTTCTATCCATTTCAACGAAATACCTAAATATAATAATATAATTATTAAATATCATATTACACTCATCAACATTACTAATTCATTAATTATTTATTTAAGCATATACATATATATTTAGTTGATAAAGTAAATAGTTTACAGAAAAATTCTATTTAGTTAATTAATTAACTTAATCTACATATATGAACCATAAACCACTAACAAATAGTATATAATAAACATAATCATAAAAATTGAAAAATAATAAAGAAATATAAAAGAAGATTTACCTTATGGAAAATTGATTACAATTTTATTAAAAATTTGTAGGAGAGTTGTGAGGTTGCAAAAGACAGATTCTGAGATTTCAGAGGATGAAAATGAAGAGAGGGGGAGAATGGTTGGTGGCATTCTGCATTTTAATCTATATTTAGCGTCGAAATATTTAATTCGGCGCTAATTGTTGTTTTTTTAGCGGCGAAATAGTTTATTCGACGCTAAATGTCCGATTTTTAGCGTCGAATTAAATTTAGACGCTAAAGATTAAAGGATTGTCGGTGGAATCTTCATAAACCTTTAGCGACGCTACTTAGTCGACACTAAATGTCTAGTTTTTGGCGTCGACTTATATTTTTGACGCTAAAAGTATAACATTTAGCGCCAAAAATTATTGGAATAGTAAAATAATTTAGCGTCGAATAATTTTCGACGCTATAAGTGTACTTTTAGCGTCGATAACTGTTTTTGATGAAAAAAGTTGAATATTTGGCGTCGAAAATTATTTTCGTCGCTAAAATCTTGATATTTGGCGTCGAATATTAATTACGACGCTAAAAGTGATTTTTAGCGTCAAAAGTTATTTCGACGCTAAATTATTGGACGCTAAAAGCCATAATTCTTGTAGTGTTGGCACTCGGCAATGATGAGCTGGGATTTTTGAGAATCATACACCACGTACCAACTTATGTAATTTCGACTTTGGACTAAAATTTATCTTGGATTAAAAGTTTTGTTGGATTTGGGTGATTAACAAACTACTTTTAATTACGAAAATTAAAATCAGTCGAGATTTGGTAGATATTTTAATCTGGCTCGATAAAAAATAATATGGGATATGATTAATTTTTTTTGATAGAGATTGGTAAATCATGGATAATTTTAGGAGTGGTAAAACGAATTAACCAATCGATCAATATTTTAATCCGGCTCGATAAAAAATAATATGGGATATGATTAATTTTTTTTGATAGAGATTGGTAAATCATGGATAATTCTAGGAGTGATAAAACGAATTAACCAATCGAATTTGTATCGAATCCTAAACGAATCGAATCAAAATATGATGGATTCGTATTCGATTCGTTTATTAAACGAATCCTAATATCATGATTTGTATTCGATTTGTTTATTAAACGAATCGAATATGAATATTCATTTAATCATGATATTATTCAATTTAAATTAATTATTCATAAATATATACATATGAAATATGTAATTAATATATTTACTAAAAATACCTAACCAAATATCGACAATAATATTTTCTATGATAATTAGCTATAATTTCTCGAATCTTAAATTAAAACTAATAATAACTAGTAAAAGAAAATAATAAAACAAATTCCAAACGAATCAATTAGCTTAAATTCGTATTCGATTCGTTTAATAAATGAATCGAATCGAATCGATTTGACCAATTTATTAAACGAATCCATTTTTTCAAACCTAAATTCACTTTAGAACGAATTGAATCGAACGAATAAACGAATCATAATCCAAATTATCATCCGTGGATGATTCCGACTGATTCTTACACTGTATATTAATATAAGTGTAAGTATGTGCATATATGGTAAGAAAATCCTTCCAGACTCGATCTAATAAATATATTAAAAAAATAATATCAATGCAGCCAGCTAAACTAATAAACATATTAAAAAATAATTAAAAGAAAAGTAGTGCCATCTTTTAATAATAACAAATGTTTGGAAACTATCAGTTGAACCGACCAAAAAAAAAAAAAATCAATTTCAGAGTACGATTGATAATAACCGGGTTGTCCTTGCAATATTCCATTTCTTTTGAAACTCAATAATTACATCTAATACTCTATCGATATTTATTTAATTTTCTATGAAATATACTAAAGATAATTTAAAAATTTTGTGTTTGCTTTACTACATGCAGTGGTGTTGAATTGAAACAGCACATCATGCAACATGCAGAAGACGTGTGCGCCGAAAGTAAGGCAGACGTGTGAAGGCTTTGGCAGCCAACTCATGCAACGCGTGAAGCAAAACGTGTTGAATAGTGCACATGTTTTGTTTCACTATAAATCTGAGCTTTAGGATCATTGTTATAGTATCCCAGTAATCCCAAACGTGAGAGTATTAGAGAGTAAAGTGGTGTAAGAGTTTTTTGTAAAGCTTGGGTTATAAAACTTTGTAATTCTTTTGTGAGTAATATAAAAGAAGAGTTTTCTCTCCAATCACCTCTATTATTGTGTGTTTAATCACAACAAGTGGTATCAGGAGCTAAGGTTACTCGGAGGGATCCCGAAACTCGGAAATAGAGCTTCGGTTCGGAAAGTCGGTTCCGACAAAAGTTGTTGAAAATCGATTTTGAGCATACCATCGGACTTTTCACGGCGAGACGAGCAAGGCAGTATTTTCCGGCGATCGAACGGAGGTCTCCGCACGCGCCGTCCAGAAAGCAGACAACGCGCATCGACGCGCTCCACGCGCCCCACTCTCGTCTGAAGTTTGAAGACGGTGACGTCAGCCGCCACGTCAGCGCACAGTCAGCGCCACGTCAGCGCACAGTCAGCAGCCCAGTCAGCTGCCACGTCAGCGTTGCCTGGTAAATTTCAGATAGGTCCCTGAACTTTCTGGAAATTACATTTTAGCCCCTAAACTTTAAGATATTTTCAATTTAGTCCCTGAACTTTTTGGAAATTTCAATTTAGTCCCTGGACTTTTTCGTAATTGCACTTTGGCCCCTGAACTTTCGGAAATTGCACTTTGACCCCTGTAATTTCTGGAATTGGCAATTTGGTCCCTGTGTCAGATTTTGACAAACGAAGTGTCATTTCCACCATTTTCGACCATTCCGGACACAACTGTGAGGTCCGTTTTTTGAAATTCTGCTTAGAATTTTTATGATGGAGGGGAGCAACGGAAAAATGATTTTGTTAACCAGTACAAACTATTTCACATGGAGAGGAATGATGAAAGACCTTCTGTATGTGAAGGACTATGATGGATCGGTATTTCTGGAGCAGAAACCAGAAGGAATGACCGATGGAAAGTGGGCTAATCTTCACCAGAAAACATGCAGTACTATTCGTCAGTGGATCGATGACAGTATCGTGAACCATGTTAGTGAAGAGACAAATGCACGTGTTTTATGGAGAAAGATGGAGGAGCTTTTCCGAGCAAAGACTGGCAACAACAAGCTGTACTACATCAAGAAGATGATGGGGTTGAAATACCATGAAGATACAGTTGTGGCGGACCATATGGGGAGTCAGCATATGGTCCGAGCAAAGACCAGGATCTTCGAGGAAGAAAATAGGACAAGAATGCAGGAGTCAGCATCAGCCTCAACCTCAGAAGCTCTAGTGACAGAAAATAACACCAGAAGGGGGAGGAGTAAAAGCCGAGGCCCAGGTAAATCAGATAAGAACCGGGGGAAATCAAGAACCAGAGATATTGAGTGCTATTACTGTAAGAAGAAAGGCCATATGAAGCGGGATTGCTACAAACTGAAGAATGAGCAGTCCATGAGAGATGGTGACTCTAATCAAGAAAGAGTTGCTACTACCACCGAAAAGACCTCCAAAGAATTTCATATAATATATGAAGAAGATGTTGTGAATCTTGCCAGCCACGAGACTAGTTGGGTGATAGATAGTGGCGCCTCCATACACGCCACATCTCGCAGAGACTTCTTTTCATCTTACACACCAGGAGACTACGGTGCTGTAAGGATGGGGAATGACGGACAGTCCAAAGCCGTCGGTATTGGAGACATCTGCCTTGAAACAGAGAACGGGACAAGGATAGTATTGAAGGGAGTCAAGCACATCCCTGACATCCGGTTAAACCTGATCTCAACAGGCAAGCTGGATGATGAAGGTTTCTGCAGCACCTTTAGTGACGGATGCTGGAAGCTCACTAAAGGATCAATGGTAGTGGCACGAGGTAAGAAAGATTCAACTCTGTATTTGATGCATGCTAAGCTTTCAAATAGTAGCATAAATACAGTCAACAGCAATGAGACAGCCGAGCTGTGGCATAAAAAGCTCGGTCACATAAGTCAAACGGGGATGGAGATACTACGCAGGCGGAATGTTCTTTCGGAATTGAAGAACTCACACTTACGGAAGTGTGAACACTGTATGGCTGGAAAACAGAACAGAGTGTCATTCCAGAGCTCCCCGCCTCAACGGAAACCGGAGGTACTAGATCTCATACATTCAGATGTATGCGGTCCGATGCAGACACGAACACTTGGTGGGTCACTATATTTTGTGACATTTATTGATGATCATTCAAGGAAGATCTGGGCATACACCTTGAAGAGAAAAGACCAAGTGCTTGGAGTGTTCAAGGAGTTTCACGCCCTGGTGGAGAGAGAAACCGGTAAGAAACTCAAATACATCAGAACAGACAACGGTGGAGAATACAGAGGTCCGTTTGATCAGTACTGCAAAACGCAAGGAATTAGACATAAAACGACACCTCCGAAGACACCTCAACTGAATGGCCTAGCTGAGAGGATGAACAGAACCTTGTGCGAAAGGGTCAAAAGCTTGCTGTCACAAGCCAAGCCGCCGAAGACATTTTGGGGGGAGGCACTCAACACAACAGTACATGTTTTGAACATGTCCCCAGCGGTCGCACTGAAAGGTAATGTTCCTAACCAAGCTTGGACAGGTAAAGAAGTGTCTTATGAACACTTGCATGTCTTTGGGTGCAAAGCTTATGTACACATCCCAAAGGACGAGAGATCCAAGCTCGATGCAAAGACGCGACAATGTGTCTTTATTGGCTATGGTCAGGATGATTTCGGCTACAAACTCTATGATCCTGTGGAGAAGAAGATTGTCAGAAGCCGAGATGTTGTCTTTGTTGAAGACCAGACCATAGAAGATATCATAAAGGAGATGAAGACAATGCCCCAGCAATACAGAAATGTGAATCCAGAACCTCACACACCGGTGCCAGTACGAGTTGAAGATGAGGTTCCCAGACATGAGGGTACAAGTGATGAAGCTCACAAAGATGATGATCATGATCAACCACCAGTACCAGAAGATACACCAACAGTTCCACAGAGAAGGTTTGACAGAGAGAGGCGACCTTCAACCAAATACTCTGCATATGAGTATGTGCTGCTTACTGACGGGGGAGAACCCGAGATCTACAAGGAGGTTGTGGAAACATAAGATAGAGAAAAGTGGGAGGAAGCCATGCAAGATGAGATGAAATCTTTGCATGACAATCACACTTTTGAGTTGGTGAACTTGCCAAGAGGAAAACGGGCTTTGAAGAACAAATGGGTGTACAGGGTGAAGCAACAAGAGCATACTTTACAACCCCGGTACAAAGCCAGATTAGTTGTCAAGGGATTCAATCAGAGGAAATGCATTGACTTCGATGAAATCTTCTCTCCAGTTGTGAAGATGTCATCCATCAGAGTGGTTCTCAGCTTAGCAGCAAGCCTCGACCTGGAAGTTGAGCAGATGGATGTCAAGACCGCATTTATTAACGGAGATATGGAAGAAGAAATTTACATGGAGCAACCAGAAGGCTTCAGAGTCAGAGGGAAAGAGGACTATGTGTGCAGACTCAGGAAAAGCCTCTATGGTTTGAAACAGGCACCGAGACAGTGGTACGTGAAGTTCGAGTCAGTTATGGGGGAGCAGGGATACAAGAAGACTACTTCAGACCATTGTGTTTTCGTTCAGAAATTTTCTGACGATGACTTTATCATCTTACTGTTATATGTAGATGATATGTTGATAGTTGGCCGGAATCAATCGAGGATTGATAATTTGAAGCAGCAACTGAGTAAGTCTTTTGAGATGAAAGACTTGGGGCCAGCTAAACAGATTCTTGGCATTAGGATCGGTCGTGATCGGAAAGCCAGGAAGTTATACTTGTAACAGGAGGAGTACATCGAGAAGGTACTTCAGAGATTCCAGATGGACAAGGCTAAAGCGGTTAGCACTCCTCTTGCTACCCACTTTAGATTGAGTACACAGTAAAGTCCCTCTACTGAGACAGGGAAGGAGGAAATGAAACAGGTTCCATACACCTCAGCAGTGGGAAGTCTTATGTATGCCATGGTGTGTCTTCATAATCCTTAAAAACAAGGGATGATTTATTTTCAGCTACACTTGAAAGATAATATTTTTTACAGACCGCACGGTCTGCATCTGCATTTTAGGTGGCCATGATTTGGGGAAAAAAATTAGATGGAACAAATAATAAAGCAACACATGTAGTATTTTTTAAAGTTGAATATATAAACATCTTGCACAAATAATACTAGTAGCATAAAATCGTAATAAGTAGTCAAACACATCATTAATTAATATCAGTAATAGTTATATTGCTTACTCACATATCATGTATAATATCAGTTACTCACATATCTTGTATAATATAAACGAAAAAAGAAGAAGAAAAAAAATACACTAATCCGAGTTAATTGATATTTTTCCTACAAAATATTTTAAGTTAATATTAGACAAGATATGTGAGTAAGTAATATAACTGTTATGCTTCATGATAATAATAAAAATAATTCACTAAAGACGTACAGATTGAAGAAATAGATTGAAATGCAAGCATTTCTATAACATCAACACGCCTATCGTTATTGAATCCCATTAATATTATTAAGCCGATGACTTGTATCCCCAATGCAATTTGAAACCAAATACCTCATATAGAGACGATCATGAACCCCATATTTATCACTATAATCCGTTTAAAAACGTAGACTCTTAATCTCCCTTCATAGATCACATTTACAACACAACAACAACCCAATAAACAACACCAACAAGATTGTGAGGATTAGTGCGTAGACAAAGACGATAAGAAGCTACGAAAAATGTAAACAAAGAACCCACTACAAAAAACCGCTACAATTTTTCCCCAAAAAACCTCACGAGTAATCATCGCCATTGTATCAGGAGAGCTAGACATCATGGAAATGAAGAGAAGATTTGAAGGGGAGTGAAAATGAAGAGAGCACATTCTCCACTCAATTTAGGGCATTCTTGAAACATTTTTTACAAAAAATCAGACATAAAAAAATTACGTGCAATAATTTCTTATAAAAATATTTATAATCTCTTTATGTGGAATGTGCACTTTTTTTTTGAAATTGTTGGAAATCTTATCGTCAAATCATCCATTGGGATTTAAGTAGATCAGGTAAAACCTCCGATCGTCCCAAGTTTTTAAAAGAAACACAATCCTTGAATTCGAATTCAGGACTTTAAGGTTAGATTATGAACCCTACACCACCAAAGTATTTCCGGAGATAAAATGTTCTTATGCCAGAAATATTTTTTATGTGGATTGTGTACTGTAGATATATACATGTTTTTATATGTATATAATAAGATAAATGGCAAAAAAAAAAGAGGAAAATGTGTCATCATAATCCTTAAAAATAAGAGATGATTTATTTTCAGCTACACTTGACAGAGAATATTTTTTACAGACCGCACGGTCTGCACCTGCATTTTAGGCGACCACGATTTCGAGAAAAAAATTAGATGGAACAAATAATAAGGCAACACATGTAGTGATTTTTGAAAGTAGAATAGAGAAACATCTTGTACAAATAATACTAGTAGCTTAAAATCGTAATAAGTAGTCAAGCACATCATTAATTAATATCAGTAATAGTTATATTGCTTACTCACATATCTTGTATAATATATGTTACTCACATATATTGTATAAGATAAACGTAAAAATAAGAAGAAAAAAAAGAAAAACACTAATCCGAGTTAACTGATATTTTACCTACAAAATATTTTACGTTAATATTAGACAAGATATGTAAGTAATATAATTGTTATGCTTCATGATGATAATAAAAATAATTCACTAAGGACGTACAGAGTGAAGAAAGAGATTGAAATACAAGCATTTCTATAACATCAACACGCCTATCATTATTGAAGCACATTAATATTATTAAGCCGATGACTTGCATCCCCAAAGCAATTTGAAACCAAATATACCTTGTAGAGACGATCTTGAGCCCTATATTTATCACTATAATCCGTTTAAAAACGTAGACTCTTGACCTCTATTCATAGATCACATTTACAACACAACAACACACACAAAGTAACCATTAGCAAAAACAACCACAACACAATAAACAACACCCACAAGACTGTGAGGATTACTGCGTAGCCAAAGACGATAAGAAGCTACGAAACATGTAAACAAAAAACCCACTATAAAAAACTAGCGTACAACTTTTCCCCAAAAAACCTCACGAGTAGTCATCGCTATTGTATAAGGAGAGCTAGACATAATGGAAATGGAGAGAAGATTTGAAGGGGAGTGAAAATGAATAGAGCACATTCTCCACTCAATTTGGCTCTTTTTATATACAAACAATGAGGGCGTTCTCGAAACATTTTTTACAAAAAATTAGAAATAAAAAAATTACGTGCAATAATTTCTTATAAAAATATTTATAATCTCTTTATGTGGAATGTGCACTTTTTTTTTTGAAATTATTGGATTTAAGTGGATCGGGTAAAACCTCCGATCGTCCCAAGTTTTTAAAAGAAACACAATCATTGAATTCGAATTCAGGACTTGAAGGTTAGTTTATGAACCCTACACCACCAAACTATTTCCGGAGATAAAATAATCTTACGCCAAAAACATTTTTTATGTGGACTGTGTACTGTAGACATATACATGTTTTTATATGTATATGATAAGATAAAAGGGCAAAAAAAATAACGAAAAATGTGTTATCATAATCCTTAAAAACAATAGATGATTTGTTTTCAGCTACACTTGACAGAGAATATTTTTACATATCGCACGGTTTGCACCTGCATTTTAGGCGGCCGCAATTTGGGGAAAAATAGATGGAACAAATAATAAAGCAACACATGTAGTAATTTTTGAAAGTAGAATAGAGAAACATCTTGCACAAATAAAACTAGAAGCTTAAAATTGTAATAAGTAGTCAAACACATAATTAATTAATATCAGTAATAGTTATATGGCTTATTAACATATCTTGTATAATATCAGTTACTCACATATCTTGTATAATATAAACATAAAAAGAAGAAGAAAAAAAAAGAAAAACACGAATCTGAATTAATTGATATTTTTCCTACAAAATATTTTACGTTTATATTATACAAGATATGTGAGTAAGTAATATAACTGATATGCTTCATGATGCTAATAAAAATAATTCACTAAGGACGTACAGATTGAAATGCAAGCATTTTTATAACATCAACACGCTTATCATTATTGAAGCACATTAATATTATTAAGCCGATGACTTGCATCCCGAAAGCAATTTGAAACCAAATACACCTTGTAGAGACGATTTTGAGCCCCCTATTTATCACTATAATCTGTTTAAAAACGTAGACTCTTGACCTCCCTTCATAGATCTTATTTACAACACAACAACACACACAAAGTAACCATTAGCAAAAACAACCACAACCCAATAAACAACACCCACAAGACTGTGAGGATTAGTGCGTAGCCAAAGACGATAAAAAGCTGTGAAACATGTAAACAAAGAACCCACTACAAAAAACCAGCCTACAACTTTTTCCAAAAAAACCTCACGAGTAGTCATCGTCATTTATCAGGAGAGCTAGACATCATGGAAATGAGAGAAGATTTGAAGGGGAGTGAAAATGAAGAGATCACATTCTCCACTCAATTTGGCTCTTTATATATACAAAATTGAGGGCATTATCGAAACATTTTTTACAAAAAATCAGAGATAAAAAAGTACGTGCAATAATTTCTTATAAAAATTTTTATAATCTCTTTATATGAATGTGCACTTTTTTTTTGAAATTGTTGGAAATCCTATCGTCAAATCATCCATTTGGGATTTAATTGGATCAGGTAAAACCTCCAATCGTCCCAAGTTTTTAAAATAATCACAATCATTGAATTCGAATTCAGGACTTGAAGGTTAGATTATGAACCCTACAGCACCAAACTATTTCCGGAGATAAAATGTCTTTACGCCAAAAATATTATTTATGTGGACTGTGTACTGTAGACATATACATGTTTTTTATATATATACGATAAGATAAAAAGGGCAAAAAAAAGAAGGAAAAATGAGCCATCTTAATCCTTAAAAACAAGAGATGATTTGTTTTCAGCTACACTTGACAGTTACATGTACGTAAATTTCTAAAATCAGATTAGCAGATATTAATATTTGTCTCTAGTATAATGAACACGCGGTTCTAAAACTTGGAGGCATTAGAATTAGTATATTTGATCCGAAATCAACCCAGACCCAACCCCCTGACCTTTATATTTTTTTTTTCCACCTCATCATTTCCACCCCACTAAATATATAAGAGCCTTACCTATTAAATAATGACATATTAATAGGAATATGGGCAATTAGATATATTTTGTTACATCTCAGGTACATAAACTGTGCATGCTGTTAACTATTTTTTGTTAATTGTTCGATAAAATATGACAGTAACTTTACTAACAGCAATGAGATTTTTTTGATAGATAGAACCATTTTTTAACAAAAAAGAAGATGATGGGAAGAGAGAAACATTATATGTTGAAGCCTTAAATGAAACCCTAGACATTGATCATAATATTTCTTAGAACTTTCATGAAAAATAACAACAGTTGGAAACAAATAAGTAACAAAATCCTAATTAAAACAAAAATACTTAATTCTGATTAATTACTACTGCGCATCCCTTCTCTGACTTCTTTACTGACTTGCCACTCCAACACATCATTCCAACAGTGGTTTCTAGTTCAAAAAACAAAAAATGAAATAAGTTAAATAAACAAAAAACAAAAACAAAAACAAGCAAAATATAAAATATTATATACCTTAATTTCTGAAGACGAGCCAATCTCATATTCAGTTATCTCCCTGGTTCACGAAACTTGGGTGTTGAACTAGATATGAGAGTTCTTCATCGGAGCTGCTTTCTGCTTCAGGAGGCGTGGGAGTTCCACTACTGGTACCAGCAATATAATATAGAAGGCCAACAGCCACGCCGAGTGAAACAGAATATGTGAGTAAACAATATAAGTGATATGCTTCATCATGATTAAAAAAACCAATTCACTAAGGACTTAAAGATGGAAGAAAGAGATTGAAGTGGCAGCATTTCTATAACATCAACACGCCTATTATTATTGAAGCACATTAATATTCTTAAACCGATGACTTGCATCCCCAAAGAAATTTGAAATAAAATACTCCCCGTAGAGACGATCATGAGCCCCCTATTTATCACTATAATTCCTTTAAAAACGTAGACTCTTAACCTCCTTTCATATATCCCAGTTAGAACACGACAACAAAGACACAGTAGAATATTAGCAAAAACAACCACAGTACAATAAATAACAACCACAAGACTGTGAGCTAGATTAGTGCTTAGCCAAAGACTATAAGAAGCTTGGAAACATGTAAACAAAGATCCAACTACAAAAAACCAGCCTACAACTTTTCCTCTAAAAATCTCACTAGTAGTCATTGCCATTGCATCAAGAGAGCTAGACAATATGGAAATGAAGAGAAGATTTGAAAGGAAATGAAAATGAAAAGAGCACATTCTCCTTCTTTATATATACAAATAGTGAGGGCATTCTTAAAAACAAGAGATGATTTGTTCCAACTACAAAGAATATTTTTTACAGACACTTTAGGCGGCCATAGTTTGGGGAAAAAAATTAGATGAAAGCAACACATGCTCACTGTTGCACTACAAAAATTATACCCTTTAGCGTCGAAATAAATCGAGGCCAAAATCCATATTTTCGACGCCAAATATAATTAGCGTCGAAATAATTAGACGCCGAAATGTCGACAAGAATAACTTTTAGCGTCAAAATAAATGAATGCAACGCTAAAAACTATATTTTGCGTCCAATTTATTTCGACGCTAAATTAAATTTTCTGATGCTATAGGTTCTATTCACGTTTCGACGCTAGAGTATATTAAAAAAGTAATATATGTATACTTTCAGCGGTGATTTTTTGGTAACTATTAGCGTCGAAATTTTCGACGCCAAAAGTCAAACTTTTAGCGTCGACTGTTTCGACGAAAATAGTTAAAAAATTTTGTTTTTTAAAAAAATTATTAATTTACTTCTTTTTTGTCTAAAATATTTAATTTAATATTTAATTTAATTGAAAAGAATTCTGATTAATAACATAATTACGAAATATTATAATAATTATTATATTCAAATTTTTTTTTGAAAAAAAACATATTATATTATAACTATTTGTTCAAAATGTTTATACAAAACCAAATATAAAATTTATTGCTACTGTGATGGGGGGACGCTTGAGCCCGATGCATCCTGATTGATTGAGGCCTCCAACATCTGACGGAAAGCCAATATTTGCTGTTCTAACTACTCCATCTTCTTCTCGTGGTCCAGCTTGACCTGTTGTAGCTTGTCCTTAGTCTGCTTCAGCTCGTCTCGGGTGGTGGCTAACTCGTCTCGAAGAGAGGCATTTTCCGAATTAACAGTATTGCGTGCAGATGACGTCGTCTTCTTACGAGTGCCAAGGCCAACATTGTAAGCTGTCTGATTCTTGAAAACCAATTGCGACAACTGCTCATCTGGTATCGGGTCGGACCGTGTCTCATGAGTTTGATGTTTGAGTTCCATCATTTCGTTCTGTTTCAAAAAATAAGTTAATATTAGAATTTGAGAAAAAAATTAACATATATAATATTAATTATTTTATTTTAAAAACTGAAACTTACATAGCAGCGTTCGGCTTCTTCATTTATCCATTTGTTTATCTCATTGATATGCGTCGCACGGAAAAAATCTGGAAATGATTGCATCTCACATGTGCTACTCTGTTATAAACAGAAAATAAATTCAATATTATTCCACATTAGTAAAAACAATGAACTGTTAAATTTTACGTTAGGATATATTTACCTCAGAATGTTCGGCACGATGTTGGATAAATGGCTTCGAACCTCCACGGTGGTTAAAACGCAAGTGACTTCGATTTTCCGCATTTGCGTGACATTTATCCTGCATTTACCAACACTGTAAGTACCGAAAATAAAGACAATTATAAATTTCCGTTTATTTCAAAATTTACCTCGTGTTTTTTGCTAGACCAAAGCTCACATAAGAATGTCCAGTCTTGCTCCTCTATAAAATCAGGCTTGTGTTGTGGAGCATCTAAAGGTCCATGTTCGTCGAATATTGGTTTCAGGACTTTTGTCCTATAATCTTTATAACTTTTCCCCATGTGGTAGTCAATATATTATTGGACATTCACTTTGGTCAGATCGAAGTCGAACCACTCCTACATGAATAACAACCGAGTAAAAATAAGTATAAAATAAAATTGTTAACTAACAAACAATATTGAAAACTTAATACCGTACGGAAACTCACAAGTAGCGAAAAGAGAATAGTTGGTTGATTTTCGTCTCCCACGGTATCTTTCTCCAAGAAACGTAGTTTTGGGGAGCTTCAAATCGAGCTGTAACTCCTATAGCTGTAGTAAACGCTGAATTATGTTGTCCGACTTGACTGTGTCCATCATCTGATATCTCAATCTGGATACGGCCGTGAGCCTTAACGTACTTAGCCAACCCCAGACCACGGGTGCGTCCTCGACCCTTCGCTGTACTGGACTCACCTGTGCTAGCAGAGACTCCACCAGGGCCAGTTGTCCTCGCTGATGTAGATGGAGTCGCATTAGCCTGTCTGCGATTTCCCGGTGCCATCTGCAAAAACCCATAAAGTTTAATGTTCTCGGCCTTGGCCTTCCCTCTCTCGCTCACCTAAATCTCTCTCACATACAAGAATCACAAACAAAAATATACAAAGCTCTCACTCACATAGCCATAAGGAAACAACGCCAAATAAACCTTGCTCAGCCAATTCAACAATAATTCACAAATCACGTCAAAATCCCACGAACCAACCACTCACGCCATCATCACAAACGACCACCACACGCAGATTCACCACAAGCCAAATCCACTCACGCCATCATCACAATTCCCACGAACCAACCACTCATAAAATCATCACAAATGCTGTTGTTCTGGACGCCCTCTTTCTCTCTGGACGCCCCCTCTCTCTCTCTCATTGAACACACAGAAGACACAAACAACTAAATTTTCCCAACTCAAACCCTAACTCACTCACTCAAACTAAAGCAAAATAACCATCCACCGACCAAACACCCTCACGCACTCACCAATATAATCAGCAGCCACAACCCTCACCAATGGAACTCTCTCTCTAAACCAAGACATCAACACAAACACTAACTCTCAGCACATTCATCATCATCAAGAAAATACCCCATATACAAACCCCATATCCAAACACCCACCACCATCATCATCAAGTAAATGAAATTCAAATCCAATTTATGCCATAAGAAATAAAATTCAAATAACACTTACCTTCAAATTCGATGAATTTGATGAAGAATATAGTGGTTGGAGCCGAGAAAGAATAATTCGACAGTGAGAGGGCTTTTTGGTCGTCTGAGCCGAGAAAGAAGAAGTGATAAGTGTGATTTATACCCACTTATTACGGCATTTTTAGCTTATTATTTTGTTATAATTTGAGATATTTAAATGTCTTTTATAGTTTATTTCATGTTTTATTTGTATAAGCATTAATACATGGATCTGGGAACAATTGCACGTGTTTTGGAAACTTTCGGGAACACGGAACGAGCACGGGAGCATTGAAAAATCATCAAGCGCCATGGCGCCAAAATCACATATAATTCACAGAGGCCATGGCGCCATGGCACCACTCACATACATAAGCATTGGCGCCATGGCGCCAATATTAATTGAAAGTTTATACAAATGGCGTCATGGCGCCATTTGAATGAATAAGGCAGGCGCCATGGCGCCCCCAGCTGAATAAAATCCATACAAATTGCCGAGAGTTTGGCGCCGCGGCGCCAACTTAAGGAGCCGCGGCGCTGCGGGAAGAATCAGACGCGCTCCAGTGAAGTGATTTTAGGGTTTTCAATAATCCTAATGATACCCAAAGACTCCCAGACTCAACTATAAATATAACAGTCCATCCAACACTCAAAGAGAGGCTAATACAGAGCACAAAACACATAAATACATATTTTTAGAGATCCAATGAGAGGATTGAAAAGCGACAAGAGGAGACAAAGGCTGTGACATCCGAGGAGAAAGAGATTCAATTCGGGTTACATATTCTAGTTTCTTTCTTAGAACTCTAATGATTTCCATTAGATTCATGAATTGTTTATCATTGATTTTATCTTTTGTCATGAACTAAACTCATTAATTCTGGAGAATGGTGTAATCGATGCTTGAACCTTGTAATTGATTTTCAATTTGTGTGAAGAAGTTTTGTTGATTTATTTATATTCTTTTGAGTTTAATGCTTTATGTTTGTTGGCCACAAATTGTAGGGGTTTTTAGGGGGTGAATCCGGTAGACGCGCAGCGGAAGCGGTGAAAATCCGATTTTCAGATTTCAAAACTTTTTCTCGTATTAATTAAATAAACATATTTATTTAATATTCCAATAATCAAATTATGAAAATAAATTCAATAAAATAATTTTAAGTGAATTTACCGAAATGTCATTGCTTTGGTATTTTTGTCCGTTTTAGTCCGAAATTGATCCAATCAATTTTGAATGATTCTAAATCATTTCTAAGATGAACTTATGATGTTCAAAACATCAAAACACCAAAGCAACCAAAATCCCCAATTTTCCTTCACAAGGCCGAGAGCCTCCTTTAGGTTCCATTTGTGCATTTTGGACTTTCATGCTTCAAGACACATCCAAATGATATCCAATCAACATGAAACTTTATATGCATCATATACACACCAAATACACAACATATATGAAAACCCCCAAATTTGGAATTAGTTAAGAACCCTAATTTTTCAATTTCCACAAATTGGACAAATTAGACCAAATACATTAAATCAATTACTTCAATCATCATTCTTCCATCCAATCCAAGTCTCAACACAATGAAACAACTCAAGATCAAATCTAGGTCATTTAAGAGTGGGTCAATAACTCTAGATTAGCAACATGGTTTCAAAAACCTTAAAAGAATAGTTACAACTACAATAGTCACAACACTTCCTTCATTACACATGCTTCACACTTCTCCAAAACTTCCATCATCAAAAACCACAAGGAACAAAGAAATAAACATCCTAAGAATATCATATATTAAAGCCTAGAACCTAAGGAACATATTCCTTACTAATAGCAAGTTTGAAAAACTTACTAAATTTCCAAGCTTTTGAAGTTTTCTTTCTTTCTCAAGCTTTCTTTTGGTTTCTTCAATGGTGTCTCTCTTTTGTAAAAGTGTATTAGGTTTTTAACTAAATGAAAAGCAAATGAAAACAATATATACTTGTGAAAGAATGCCTTGGCCGAATTCAATAACAAGCATATACACCAAATTTTCATTTCAATTTCATTTTAAATGCATTTAATCAACTTGACAAATATCTAAAACACTTTATGGATATTTATTTAAGTCAACAATTGCAACTAACATCATTTACTTAATATATCCTAATGTAAGATATTTATATTTTAATTAATTTAATCATTTAACAATTAAATAATAATTAATTAATCAAATACAAATATATTAAATATATGTATAATATTTACATTAAATATTAAAAACATATATTCATTTAGGATATAAGTCAAATAACTCATTTTGACTATTAATTAATGTGTATTTAAAATAATCAAGTATTAAATGTAAATACACAATAATTAAGCAAATGACTATCTAGTCTCTTTAGCATGTATCTTGCGTTTAACCATTAAACGACTTTATAAATCATCAATATTATTTATTTATGTTGCTCTACTGCTCAACGAGTATGTTTCATTATTGAGACTCTCTAGGTTCAGGTATATCCGTCACGAAATCAAATTTCGTGTCCATAATCTATCCACCCGTAGATTATGACGATCACAGATAATCTCGCTGAACCATACAGGTCGAGGTCATGGAAAATGTATAATTCCTCTGTCACAGGTATCCGGATAAGTCCCAGAGATATAGATGTAAACGTCAAATCTCTATCGGGATTATCCAGTCGACTATTCTATTAGCAATCTCAAAAGAATGTTTAGAACTAGCTTCTAAACCTTACCACGGGCCCATGGTTTTATCTGATTGCTAATCATATAGACTACCTATGCTCTGATACACAGAACTGACGGATCCTATCTTGATACACATAGGACACCCTGAGGATCTATCTATACCCAACGAACAGGCGGAGGTCTGATCTAAATAGATCGGTGACGTGACTGCCGTCGTCTAAGTGTAGAAGATGTCTCATGTGCCCACAATGGCATCTCAAGTATAAGAATCACAAGTGCTACTCAACCCAAGAAGATTCTTATTGACGCTGGTGTACCATCCATTAAGAATCTTCGGTGAGTCGTTCAGTGTTTATCCGCTATAACACCTACACGTCTATACTAGTCTCCAAGACTATGGTTCATTGAGAAACCATTGGAATCATATATTCCAGTATACGACATGTACCAGTCTCAACGGGTTTACTATACTGACCAAGTAGTGTAAACCTTGACCAGGAACTGTCTGAGAATGACAACGTCATGATACTACTCAATGTCCGTTGCGACGCTTTTGCAACTGTATCATGACTAATCATTCTAGGGTCATTACGTCTTTACCATATAGAAAGATAGATTATATTATAGAAACTGCATATATTATTCATAATAATAAAGTTTTACAGAAGTATTTAACAAAAATACAACCGGGAATTGGCGCTCTGAGCACCAACCCCAACACAAATATGATGATGAATGTTAGAATCTATCACTCGAGAGAGGGGATTTTGAATGGACCTAGAGAATATAGCCTGGGATTTTATAGAATTCGAGAGAATCTGTAATCCTTTGAAGTCGTTTAAAAGAGAATCACAAATCGTAATGAGTTGTAACTATTGGATTTTTATAGAGATATCGAAGTCTGTAGTTAATGATATTTTCACTCGGCACTCGAGAGAGGGAGTGGATAATTTCGGAGTCTTGACTTATAAACATATAACCGAACAATGGTAATTTGCATAACAAATACAAAGGTGACAGTTAGGTGAAATCAGGATCCAGAATCTCTATCGTATTAGTTCCTCCTATCTAATATATTTTTATATTTTATTTATTTATTAAAAATCTTTATTATTTATTTTCTAAATAAAGTTAGGATTATCAATTGTAGTACTTAGTGCGAGTTAACGCAATCCCTGTAGGTTCGACACTCTTAACTCATTTATACTAAAATTTGACACCGCACACTTGCGGTACGATATAAAAATATCACAACAAGTTTTTGGTCGTCTGAGCTGAGAAAGAATAATTCGACAGTGAGAGGGATTTTTGGTCGTCTGAGCCGAGAAAGAAGAAGACACTAGTTTTAGGGAATGGACATTTAGCGTCGAAATTATTTCATTTTAGCGTCGAATAATTCGACGCTAAAAAGTTGGCGGCTTATTAAAAAATTATGGTTAATTTTTAGGGAAATTTAAATTTTTTATTTAGCGTCGAAAAATATAACAACATTTAGCGTCGAAACAGAAAAGTCGACGCTAAATTTCTATCATTTAGCGTCGATTTGTTTTTTCGACGCAAAAATATATATAAATATATATATATTAAAGTTACGTCAAATTAAAAAATATATATATTAACGTCGAAAATTATTTCGACGCTAAATGGTATACATTTAGCGTCGACTTTTCTATTTCGACGCTAAATTACTACCATTAAAAATAATAATAACATTAATATGATAATTATACTATTAATAATTACGACAATCTTTCAACCATATTTAAATAATAATTCAAAATAAGCACCATACATTATAATAATAAAAATTATTCATCAATCAAATCATACACTAACTTCATTAATCATTATTATCTTCGGTATTTGAGGATTCATGACTGGAATCGAAATCATCTTCAGTGTCAAATTCTTCTTCACTTGCTACTTCCACGCTAACTTCAGAATGATGAATTATCTCAACGTCTGTACTATCTCGTGTTAATGTGATATTTTCAGGAACAGTGACAGTGGTCCATAAAATATCTTTTCAGGAACCATAAGTTGGAAAATCATTAATGGTCCAATAATTCGTCATATATCAAAAATAATGTCATGTATCGGAAGCTGGAGCTGCATCATAGGTATGCACACCCACATTCCATAATGTTTGTAACTCATCGATCAATGGTCTCAAGTAAATATTCATATCTTTAACAGAGGAACGTGGACCAGGGATAAGCAATGACATAAACATGAACGGATCCTTCATAAATTTCCATGGAGGTAAGTTATATGGAATAATAATAACGGGCCATATGCTATCAGAGTTGTACATATTCCCAAATGGGTTAAGACAATTAGAGGCAAGACCTAACCTGACATTATGGGGGTCCTCAGCGAAATGGGGGTAAATGTCATCAAATTCCTTCCACTTGGTTCCATCCGTAGGATGTCTAAGTATGCCCTCCGCACCGATCCTCTTTTCATGATGCCACATCATGTCAGTCGATGTGTGTCGTGACATGAACAATCTCTACAGCCTGGGCGTTAAAGGGAAATATCGCAATATCTTTTGAGGCATTTTCTTCCCCATACCACGGACTTTGTACCGACTTTCACTACATATCGGATAATATTCAAGTGATTCATACTCGGCACGAAATAATACACAATCATACTTACAAGCATGAATGGATTCATACCCCATTCCCAGATCACGCAACATTTTCTTTGCCTCGTAGTACGACTTAGGCAATTCGCTTCCAACCGGTAACATTTGGCATAGTAACTCTAGCATCATATCAATACTTTTGTTGGTCATTCTGTTGATCACTTTAATGTGTAATAATTTCACAACGAAATTCAAGATCGACATTCCAGCACCTTCAAATGGAATTTTTTTTGCCTCATCAAGTAGTTTACTAAATAAATTTTGATCATTTCCACTTAACACTGGCATGTCACCACTGACACTATGACCAAGTATCATCGGTTATCTCATCGTTTGCAGGTTGATTGTAACTACTGCTCCCTTCACCAGAATCAATAAACCGTGACTGAGAATGATATTGCTCATCGTGATAAATCCACGTACGGTAAGTTGGTGATATTCATGGCATGTATAAATGATTATGAACTTCATCTAACCGTTTCCTTTTCCTATTCAAACAATTTGTACATGGACACCGAACACGACCTTCTGCATCAATGTGTTGCTTTGCGACTTCCATGAACTTATACACTCCATTATGATATTCAACATTAATCTATCCAGCGAGCTCATCCAATTTCTATCCATTTCAACGAAATACCTAAATATAATAATATAATTATTAAATATCATATTACACTCATCAACATTACTAATTCATTAATTATTTATTTAAGCATATACATATATATTTAGTTGATAAAGTAAATAGTTTACAGAAAAATTCTATTTAGTTAATTAATTAACTTAATCTACATATATGAACCATAAACCACTAACAAATAGTATATAATAAACATAATCATAAAAATTGAAAAATAATAAAGAAATATAAAAGAAGATTTACCTTATGGAAAATTGATTACAATTTTATTAAAAATTTGTAAGAGAGTTGTGAGGTTGCAAAAGACAGATTCTGAGATTTCAGAGGATGAAAATGAAGAGAGGGGGAGAATGGTTGGTGGCATTCTGCATTTTAATCTATATTTAGCGTCGAAATATTTAATTCGGTGCTAATTGTTGTTTTTTTAGCGGCGAAATAGTTTATTCGACGCTAAATGTCCGATTTTTAGCGTCGAATTATTAAATTTAGACGCTAAAGATTAAAGGATTGTCGGTGGATGGAATCTTCATAAACCTTTAGCGACGCTACTTAGTCGACACTAAATGTCTAGTTTTTGGCGTCGACTTATATTTTTGACGCTAAAAGTATAACATTTAGCACCAAAAATTTTGAAATAGTAAAATAATTTAGCGTCGAATAATTTCGACGCTATAAGTGTACTTTTAGCGTCGATAACTGTTTTTGATGAAAAAAGTTGAATATTGGCGTCGAAAATTATTTTCGTCGCTAAAAATCTTGATATTTGGCGTCGAATATTAATTACGACGCTAAAAGTGATTTTTAGCGTCAAAAGTTATTTCGACGCTAAATTATTGGACGCTAAATGCCATAATTCTTGTGTAGTGTTGGCACTCGGCAATGATGAGCTGGGATTTTTGAGAATCATACACCACGTACCAACTTATGTAATTTCGACTTAGGACTAAAATTTATCTTGGATTAAAAGTTTTGTTGGATTTGGGTGATTAACAAACTACTTTTAATTACGAAAATTAAAATCAGTCGAGATTTGGTAGATAGATATTTTAATCTGGCTCGATAAAAAATAATATGGGAAATGATTAATTTTTTTGATAGAGATTGGTAAATCATGGATAATTTTAGGAGTGGTAAAACGAATTAACCAATCGATCAATATTTTAATCCGGCTCGATAAAAAATAATATGGGATATGATTAATTTGTTTTGATAGAGATTGGTAAATCATGGATAATTCTAGGAGTGATAAAACGAATTAACCAATCGAATTTGTATCGAATCCTAAACGAATCGAATCAAAATATGATGGATTCGTATTCGATTCGTTTATTAAACGAATCCTAATATCATGATTTGTATTCGATTTGTTTATTAAACGAATCGAATATGAATATTCATTTAATCATATATATTATTCAATTTAAATTAATTATTCATAAATATATACATATGAAATATGTAATTAATATATTTACTAAAAATACCTAACCAAATATCGACAATAATATTTTCTATGATAATTAGCTATAATTTCTCGAATCTTAAATTAAAACTAATAATAACTAGTAAAAGAAAATAATAAAACAAATTTCAAACGAATCAATTAGCTTAAATTCGTATTCGATTCGTTTAATAAATGAATCGAATCGAATCGAATCGAATCGATTTGACCAATTTATTAAACGAATCCATTTTTTCAAACCTAAATTCACTTTAGAACGAATTGAATCGAACGAA
>SKCR01048642.1:0-40174 GCA_019454045.1 Zanthoxylum bungeanum
ATTCTTTGTTGCTTTCTTGAGTGTATTATGTGTGAATGAGCTAGGTTGTCAATGCCTTGCAGAATTTTTGTGGTTTGTATGAATGTGCTAGCCGGAAGGAAGCGTTGGAATTAGGTTTCTTTTTATAGGCAAATGCTAGGGTTAAATCTTGTTGGAGAAGGAATGAGAGATCATGCAATAAATGTGAGATATTTTTTAGTGTTATACAAGGAAAATAAAAGATCGATTGGAGACAAGATTGGCTAAATTGGGGTGTGATTTATTTTGTTTAGGTAAGTGGATTTGTTATTTTAGTAGGTGATTATTTTATATTTGGTATGTGATTTTTAGATTTGCTTTAATTTCACCATGTGTTAAATATGCATTTATTTAATTTGGATGTGTTTTATGGGCTTTGGTGGGCTAATTGGGCTTGGGTGTGAGGCTAGCAGCAAAACCAGAAATACCGACGCCGTTCGAATGCCGATTCGAACGCTACACGAATGCCCGCAATCTGCTTGACGTTCGAACGTGGTCACGAACGCAGCACGAATGAAAAACAGTGAACTTGTGAAATGAATCTGATGACATGCTTATTCTGAATTTCCCCTTCCGACGTCCGTTTCTCGCGACTTCCTTGACTTAAAAGGTAGTGTCTCCAAGTGAGACTCATCAAAGGGACTTATATGCAAAAATGCAGTGCCTACAGCTTTGTCTACCTCGATTCCCTTTTGTGAGATCCGATGTCCAAGGACGATGCCTTTCTGCACCATGAAGTGGCATTTCTCCCAGTTGAGCAACATGTTGGTATCTTCGCATCTTTGTAACATATGTTCCAGATTTTGCAAGCAGTGGTCGAAAGAGTCTCCAAACATAGAGAAATCATCCATGAAATCCTCCATACTTTGTTCCAGCATATCTGATAAGATGTCCATCATGCAACGTTGAAATGTGGCAGGGGTATGTAATGGCATCCTGCGGAAAGCAAAAGTACCATACGGACATGTAAATGTGGTTTTCTCATAATCTTCTGGGGTGATGGCAATCTGATTGTACCCCGAGTATCCGTCCAAAAAGCAATAGAACTCATGTCCCGCTAGTCTGTCTAACATCTGGTCAATGAATGGCAGCGCAAAATGATATTTCCTTGTTGCTTTGTTCAGCTTTCGGTAGTCCATGCATACTCTCCATCCAATCGCCGTTCTTGTTGGAATCAGCTCGTTCTTTTCATTTGTGACTACAGTAATTCCTTCTTTATTTGGTACACACTGCATAGGACTCACTTAGGTGCTGTCAGAGATGGGGTAGATGATGCCAACATCCAACCATTTGATAATTTCTTTCTTCACGACCTCCTTCATGATTGGATTTAGTCTCTGTTGATGCTCTACTGTGGGTTTGTACTTCATCATTCATCAGAATTTTATGCATGCAAAATGATGGACTAATGCCTCGAATGTCAGCTATAGTCCAGCCAATGGCTTTCTTGTGTTCTCGTAACACTCTCATCAACTTTTCTTCCTGCTCTAATGTTAGCGAAGAAGAAATAATCACAGGTAATTCAGAAGAGTTTCCTAAGAAAGCATACATGAGATGGCTTGGTAGTAACTTTAGCTCCAGCTGCGTTGGTTCTTCAATTGAGGGCTTGATTCAGTCTTTCTTCGGTAGTTCCAGACTTTCTACTTGTGGTGCCGATTTGAAGCGAAATGGCTTGTCAAGATAGTTGATACATTCCAGAATTTCAGCATCTAGCTCACTGTCAGTCATGTTGGTGAGGCAAGCTTCAAGTTTGTCCGTGGGAATTGTATCAGTATCCTGGATGATACTATCCACAACATCAATTCTGAAACATTCCTCATCCTTTTCATCATTCGGGAATTTCATGGCTTTGAAAACATTGAAGGTAACTTCTTGGTCCTGCACTTTCATGGTTAGTTCTCCTTTTTGTACATCAATTACAGTTCGACCTGTAGCCAAGAATGGTCTTCCGAGGATGATATGTACATCTTTGTCTTTTTCCATTTCAAGGATAATGAAATCTGCTGGGAGAATGAGTTTGTCGACTTTGACCAGCACATCTTCAACTACTCCTCTCGGAAATGCGAGTGTTCGATCAACAAGTTGCAAAGAGACTGAGGTGGGCATTGCTTCTCCAATTTTCAGTTTCCTGTAAATAGAAAAATGCATCAAATTAACACTTGCACCTAAATCACATAATGCCTTACCGATATAATGTTCTCCAATGGTGCAAGGAACTGTGAAACTGCCAGGATATTTCAACTTCAGGGGAAGTTTCCTCTGAATGATGGCTCTGCATTCTTCCGTCAATGCTACTGTCTCGTAATCTCCCAATCTCCATTTTCGTGAAAGAATGTCTTTCATGAATTTGACATAGCTGGGCATTTCTTCCAAGGCTTCTGCAAATGGGATGTTGATATGCAGCTTTTTGAAGACCTCCAAGAATCGAGCAAACTGCTTGTCCAGTTTGTTTTTCTGGAGACACTGTGGAAAATATGGAGGTAAAATGATTTGATCTTTTTCCTTTGCTTTTTTTCCTCCATCTGTGGAACTGCATCTTTTAGAATGTCCTCTATGGTCGCTTTGATTCCAACATCTTTGTTGATTTCAGTACCGCTTTTTAAGGTAATGGCTTGACATTGATCCTTCCCTCGATTCCTTGGATTTGGTTCTATGTTACTAGGAAGATTACCTAGCGGTCTGTAACTCTGAGCATTGGCCAGTTGTCCAATTTAATTCTCCAGTGCTTTAATAGAAGTTGATTGTCTCTGAAATATAACATCATATTTTTTTAACCGAGCTAGCACTTTTGCTATTCCTGGTTCTTTTTCATGCTCCTGGCCTTTGTTCTGCTGCTGTTGGAATCCGGTGGTGGATAGTTCCTTTGCCCCGAATTATTGCTCCATGCGAAATTGGGATGATTCCTCCACCCAGAGTTGTAGGTGTTGGAATATGGATTGTTTCCCTGTCTGTTGAAATTATTGACATAATTCACTGTTTCTTCAAGTTGGTTAGTCACTGGTGCTCCTCTATATGGTGAACTTGTGGATCCAGTATTACCTTGCATGCTGAGAGTTTCCATGAATTTGCATATCTGATCCAGCTTGGCATTTACTGCAGTGTTGGATCCAACTTCATAAATTCCAGCAATTTTTGGATCAAACTCCTTTCTGTTGGCCACAGAGAATTATTGTTAGCCATTTCTTTAATTAGGTCCAGGGCTTGATATTCTCCTTTTGCCATTAAAGCTCCTCCAGCAGCAGCATCAATTATGGTTCTCATTATTCCAGAAAGTCCATTGTAAAAGGTTTGGACTTGTAGCCATTTTGCAATATCATGATGAGCACATTTCCGGAGTAAATCTTTGTACCTTTCCCAAGCTTCATAGAGGGATTCTAAGTCTTGTTGCACGAAGGATGCGATATCATTCCTCAAATTTGCAGTTCTGGCTGGTGCAAAGTATTTTGCAATAAATTTGGTGGCTAGAGTGTTCCAAGTTGTGATGGAACTTGCTGGTAATGAATGTAGCCAAGCCTTAGCTATGTCTTTCAAAATGGAAAAACTCGCAGTCTCATTGCTTCTTCAGCTGCTCGGTTGTAGTTGAAAGTACCACAAACTTCCAGGAAGTTGCTGATGTGGGCATTAGGATCTTCAGTTGCATTTCCCCCAAACTGAACTGACTGTTGTATCATTTGAATGCATGTTTTGATGTCATATGTATTTACTGGTAAGAGAGGAAGTACAATACAGGAAATGAGGCCGTCAACCACCGGAATGGTTCTGTCTCGAATGTGAATTAGTGGTGCAACCTCCAAAGGTTCAGGTTCCATTTTGACAATTGCTTCTTGGCCTTCTCGCCTTTCCCTTCTCAACTGTCTGATGGTTCTTTCAATTTCTGGGTCAAGTGGTCGGATTTCAAAGCTTAAGGTTCGTCTCATGTAGTGTCTGAAAATCTGAAACACGAGAAAACAGAAATAATAAGCAAAAAGAAAATAGATACGAGTAAATGTATCTAACCTCAAAACTAATAGTGAAAGATAAATAAGTCACCGGCAACGGCGCCAAAAACTTGACCGGTGCATAATCACACGCGTATAACGCAAGCACACATATCGTTCAAGTAGTATAAAAAGTATTGATCCCACGAGGACTTAAAACCTCTTGTTATTAATTTATGAAGTCAAATTTTTACGAATATTTAATGGATTGGTTGTTTGATTGGATGGTGACTTTAAATATAAAACAAGTAAATGAAATTGCTTGAAAGTAGATTTAGGATAATTCAATTTTATAAAACTATCCAGGGTTGTGAATCTTTCCAATATCATTTTTAAAGACGAAATGGTTATCTTATGGTTATGTAATATATCGGTTTATTAACCTGGAACACGAAATTATGTAAAGCCTCTTCCGATGATCAGATACAAATATTCAGTGTAACCCAATTAATCATAGTCTTATGTCAATTAAGTTATCTGAATTCATTAAGATTAAGTTCCAATTATGGCTACCCCCGCCCGACAAGTATATTCCTATCCTGTAAGGAAATCTATTAAATGGTTATCTATCCTCAAGGAAGATCATGGGCTATTGAGTCTAAGGTCTTTAACCTAAAATCACTTTTCCAAATTCATTTTAAGTTTACCGAAATAATCTTATTAGTGGCCAGTTAACAAAACACATTAAGACTAAGGCTCAATAAATAAACCATTATATTACCCAAACCGTAATTTAACCCCTTATAAATCGGTGATATTGGACTTCATCACAACCCCAGATAACTGACTTAGTTATGACACATATTTAAGAGTGGTAAAAGCTTAAATAAAATAAAAGACATAAAGTAAATTGCTGGAAATTAAATACTTAAAAGTAAATGACGGAAAGTAAATGCTGAAAAGTAAAAGCTATAAAGTAAATGATGGAAAGTAAATAAAGTAAAAGTACAATAAAAGAAAATGTTGAGGTAAAATGATCAACTTTTATTACTTCTATTTTAGATATCTCCCTTAATATAATATATTAACTTTGCATGGTAATTACCAACCAGCCATTTAGGCGGTATCCAGATTAAGTCAAATTAATAATTAATTACCAACCGACCAATCAGATAGTATCTAGTTTAGTCAAGTTAAAACCAATTTCAATAATTACCAACCGACCATAATGTGGTATCCTCATTAAGTCAGGGTTTAACTAGTTTATATATTATATTTAAGGGAGATTAATCTAAATATTAGTAATAAAAATTTTATATTTTACCCCAGCAAGGGGGAGTTACCTCCTCATTATTGAAAAGTAAATTGCTGAAAAGTAAAGAAAGAAGAATAATGTGCGTAAAAGTAAATTGCAGAAAGTAAAGACTGAAAAGTAAAGAAAAGAAAGTACGTGTACGGCGTACGTTAGCGGCACACGTTAGCAGGATCGACACATGTTAGCAAGATCGGCGCACGTTAGCAAGATCAAACTTCTCAGATTGTGACACATGTCCCGGTGCACGTTAGCAAGTTTCGGCGCACGTTAGCGGTCGCGACGCGCTGTTCGTGTCGTGACACGTAAAATGACCATTTTGCCATTTTTTGTCATTTTTCACTGTTTTGGCCCCAAATTGGTTCCAAAGAGTCCTGAAACTTTATTTATCTACAAAATAACACAAAACACATCAAAATATTCACAAAACTTAAGACACTATATAAAATATTAGGTCAAATGAGTGGAAAATAGTGTTACATTTGCCACTCATCAATAATCACATTAATTAATTATTTAGATGTTTAAATGTTAAATATTTAGATAATTAAATTATTTCAATATTACATAAATGTTATGCAATATATTTGATTAGTATTGGTTATATGTGGCATGATTCTATTAAGCTTGAAGTTTACAAATTGGATTTGTTAACTTAAAGCTTATTATTGTTTAATTAGATTAAAAATGACCAAATGACCAAAATGCCCTTCACTCCCCTCCAAAGTCGGTTATACTTGCTTTATAAAGTGAGAAAATTTTGTTTTATCATCTAAGGGAAGCCATGGCCGAAATCCACCAAAAGAAAAAGCACCCAAAATTTTCTTGAAAAATCAAGGAAGAAAGTGAAGAAAATCAAGAAAAAGTTTAAGGAATTTAGGAGATTCGGAGGTAATATTCATAACTCTTAAACTTAAAAAGTTTGTTTCTTGTTCTTGAGTTTCTAGACAAGTTCTAGTGTTTCTTTAATTCTTAGATTTTGGGACATTTTGATTTGGAGGAACGAACATCTAGAGTCCAGACCATGCATTTGCTTCTCTAAACACTTCTTTAACTTAGGCTAATTTCTTTAAGAATTTGCTTGTATTTTTACTTGTAATTAAAACCTCCTTTAAGCTTGCTATTTATAGGAAAACTTAGACAATTTTTAATTAATAAAAGTTATAATCAACTTTTAAGTGGACTTAATCTAATTTGTCCAAATATGTATAATTATGTGTGACTAATGTCCATTGTCTCACACTTTAATTTAATCCAATTAAATCAAGCCAAGAATTAGGAAATGAATTAGTTAAATGTTTGCTACCTTGATTTAATCCAATTAAATCAATCCAAAACCACATATTATTACATACTTACAATTACCATAATATCATCAAACGGTAGAGATAATTATGATTTTACAATTAAGCCCTTGTGTAATTATTGAATTAATTCAATTAATCCAATTAGGTCAAAGTAAATAATCAATGTTATCCAATAATACTTGATTATCTTAGTTGATAATTATAATATCGAATATTATCTTTTATCAAAAATAATCGGCTACCCAAGTGCTCAACGAGTACACTTCATATTGTGACTCTCTAAGTTCAGACACGTTTGTCATATAAGCCTAGCTAATATGTACGCAATTCATCCACCTCTGAATTCGCGAAGAACACGAACGACCTTTCTGAACTATACAAGTCGAGGTCATCACATATGTTTAACAATCCCTCCGTCGTAGGCTATCCGAGTTGTGCTTAGGAAACATAGAATATACCGTCAAGTTTCCGAGATGCACATCTCATGTCGACATGTCCACGATTCTTCATAACTGATGTGATCCATCCTAGGTGATCAATTTTGGCCAAAGATTTAAGAATCGTGACTTTACTCACATCCTAACTTGCTTTGCACTTGAGTACTAAGTGCATCGGTCCACACCCAACGAACATCTAGAGGACAGACCATGAAAGGTTTCTGACATACACGGCATTTAAGTGTGGAGGATCTCACACAAAATCAATGATATCCTATAGTCAAATGATTACATATGCTACTCGACTCGAGGAGATTCCTATTGACGGTGGTGTGTACTTCCAACTATTAGGAATCACATGTGATGCATTCAGTATTCGCTTCAACGAATACCCACATGTCTATACGAGTTTCCAAAACGCATGGTACATCAGGTTAAACTATTGGAACTCCAATTCCAGTATACTACATGTGCCAGTCTTCTAGGTTATATGAATTCGACCGTATTCCAAAACCAACGACTAAGAATATTTACTTTAAAAATAGTTTACACCTAGTATCAAAACTATTCTAAGGTCGGTGTCATTCTTAGCATATCTATACATCAATCTAATACGCATAATGACAATACCATTAATGATGTATGAAATGAAAAATGTAGTTATTTTATTAATAAATAATAAAATATACAATTCGGATTAGCACTCCAAGCATCAACTCCATCAACAAGATCATAAACATAGTGGCAAGGCATAAAGTAATACTCCAAAGGAGTTCTAGATGGAAACCTAACCCCTCATTGGATCCATTATTGTGGAAATCCATACGCAGATTGCCATTAACTCTGTTAACATTTTCCTGACAAAATGTAATTTGCTTCCTGAAAGCACGGATTGTCATAACACTAGAGATGCTTTCTGAAAAATGATGAATTACAAGCGCTTTGTTGATTGAGTTAATTCTCTTGATGTTGAAAGATAGTATCCCTGCAAAACAAAAGAGATAAAAATTTGAAGTTCATGCAGTTGTTTTATTAGAAAAGCTTTCAGCTATTAGCAAAACCTCTTTCCCGGTACCAATAATTTTCCCAATCAAGTGGTTCTAGTAAGAAAATTGTTGGCCAAGCATATTGACATGTTATGATGGAGATGCAGAGTAGCGTGATGTACATGGCATTGCAAATGCCAACGAATAATGGGAGGAAGAGATCAACGTTGGCTTGTTCAGTTGATGTCTGAAAAGAGAAAAATAAAATTAGAAGCGGCTCTGAGTTTCGGAAGGGCCTTAGACGAAATGAGATATTTTTTTTGGCTTCCTTATTTGGAGCTCGTAAGTTTAAATTTGTGTCGTCTTAAGCCCCACATAAGTAACAAAAAAGGCTCTCATCACTAATATCACCAACGACACAACTGCAATACTTGCATAGACACCAATGGACAGAGAAAGATTAAACAACATCTCACCATCTTCCGAAGTTTCATATGACAGCCAATAAATCACCAGCCATTTGAGACCATTGCTATGTAAAAGACAATAAAATCACTGCCACTACACCTCACCACCCATATGCCTCTGTGCAATATAGTTTATACACATGCAAGCTAACTTTACCCACTTCTTTTTCCTCTTCTTTATTGAGCTTAGAATTTCCATTTGTTGGACTCCAGCCAATGAGCATCACAGCAGCACAATGAGAGTTGGCAAAATGCGTAACATGTTTTTCCAACTGCCAAAACGTATGGCACTGTAGCATACATTTTTGGCCTTATAAAAAGGAGCCCCAGAGTCATTTGTTAAGCATCTCATAAATCCCAACGAGCTAATATAGAGAGTAAAAAGTGTTGAGAGGTTTTTTGTAAAGCTTTGAAATAGCTTTGTAATTATTCTGTTAAGTAGTAAAAAAGAATTTCCCTCTCACTTCTCCTCTATTGTGATTGTTTATATCACAATAAGTGGTATCAAGAGCTAAGGTTATACGGAGGGATCCCGAAACTCAGAAACAGAGCTTCGGTTCGGAAAACATGTTCTTACGAAAGTTGTCAAAAATCAATTTTGAGCATACCATCGGTTTTTTCATGATGAGACGAGCACAATGGTATTTTTCGGCGATCAAACTGAGGTCCAGAGGCACCGCAAGCGCCAACCAGAGGAGTGCCCACGTGCCGCCACGCGCACCAAGCGCCTGCTGAAGGTTGAAGACACTGAGTCAGCTGCCACGTCATTGTCCAGTTAGTACACGTTAGTGCCACATCATCCGTCAACGCACAGTCAGCAGCACAGTCAGCATAACACGTCAGCAGCCCAGTCATCTGCCACGTGTCATACAGTCAGCTACCATATCAGCGCCACATGTCTGACACGTTAGAACCAGTTCCACGTCAGCAAAATTTTGGTAAATTTCATAAAGGTCCCTATATTTTATGGAAATTACATTCTGGTCCCTGAACTTTCAAAAATTGCACTTTTGACCCTTATAACTTCTGAAATTTTGTATTTTGGTCCATGTGTTGGATTTTGATGAAACGAAGTGTCATTTCCACCATTTTTGACCATTCCGGACGCAACAGTGGCTCCGTTTTTTGAAATTCTGCTTTGAATTTTTTGTGATGGAAGGGGGCAACGGAAAAATGATTTTGTTAACAAGAACCAATTATTTCACATGGAGATGAATTATGAAAGACCTTCTATATGTGAAGGACTATGATGGATCGGTCTTTTTGGAGTAGAAACCAGAAGCTATGTCCGATGAAAAGTGGAATAATCTTCACCAAAAGACATGCAGTACTATTCATCAGTGGATCGACGATAGTATAGTGAACCATGTTAGTGAAGATACTAATGCATGTGTCTTATGGAGAAAGCTGGAGGAGCTTTTTCGAGCAAAGATTGGCAACAACAAGCTGTACTATATAAAGAAGATGATGGGGTTAAAATACGATGAAAGTACAGTTGTGGCGGACTATATCAATGATTTCCTCGGCACCATGAAAGAATTGTCTGGATTGGGCATAGACTTCGGTGATGAGGTAAATGACTTAATACTCCTAAATACATTACCAAAATCTTGGGAAACATTTAGATCCACGGTGATAAATTCATCCACAGATGGGAAAGTCACACTGGAGATGGCAAAAACCAGAATCTTCGAGGAAGAAAAAAGGACAAGAATGCAAGGATCGGCACCAACCTCAACCTCAGAAGCTTTAGTGACTGAGAGAACTAACAGAAGAGGGAATAGTAAAAGCCGAGGCCTAGGTAGAACAGATAAGTACCGGGGTAAATCAAGAACAAGAGAAATAAAATGTTTCCATTGTAAAAAAAGGCCATATGAAGAGGGATTGCTACAAATTGAAGAACGAGCAGTCCAGAGACAACAACAGAAGGGATAATGACTCTAACCAAGAAAGAGTTGCTACTGCCACCACTGACAAAACCTCCAAAGAATTCCTCATTATGTACGAGGAAAATATTATGAATCTTGTCGGCCACGAGACCGGTTGGATGATAGATAGTGGCGCCTCCATACACGCCATATCTCGCAGAGACTTCTTTTCATCTTACAAACCAGGTGACTACGGTACTGTAAGGATGGGGAATGACGGCCAGTCCAAAGCCGTCGATATTGGAGACATCTGCCTTGAAACAGACAACGGGACAAGGCTAGTATTGAAGGGAGTCAAACACATCCCAAATATCCGGTTAAACCTGATCTCAACAGGCAAGTTGGATGATGAAGGCTTCTGCAGCACCTTTAGTGATGTCACATGGAAGCTCACTAAAGGATCAATGGTGATGGCACGAGGCAAGAAAGACTCAACACTGTATTTTATGCACGCTAAACTTTCCAATGGAAGCATAAATACAATCAACATTGATGAGGCAGCCGAGCTATGACATAAAAAGCTCGGTCATATGAGTCAAACGGGGATAGAAACACTACACCGATGGAATGTTCTTCCAGGATTGAAGAACTCACACTTACAGAAGTGTGAACACTGCATGGCTGGAAAGCGGAACAAAGTGTTATTCTAGAGCTCCCCGCCTCAGCGAAAACCGGAGGTACTTAATCTCATACATTTAGATGTATGTGGTCCAATGCAGACAAGAACACTTGGTGGGTTACTTTATTTTATGACATTTATAGATGATCATTCAAGGAAGATATGGGTATACACCTTGAAAATAGAAGATCAAGTATTGAGAGTGTTCAAGGAGTTTCATGCCCTGGTAGAGGGAGAAACCAGCAAGAAACTGAAATGCATCAGAACAGATAATGGTGGAGAGTACAGAGGTCCGTTTGATCAGTATTGCAAGATGCAAGGAATCCAACATCAAACGACACCTCCCAAGACACCTCAGCTGAATGACCTAGTTGAGAGGATGAACAGAACCTTGTGTGAAAGGGTCAGAAGCTTGCTCTGACAAGCCAAGCTACCGAAGACATTTTTGGGGGAGGCACTAAGAACAACCGTACATGTTTTGAACATGTCCCCAACAGTCGCACTAAAAGGTAATGTTCCTAATCAAGTCTAGACAGGTAAAGAAGTGTCATATGAACACTTGCATGTCTTTGGGTGCAAAGTATTTGTACACATCCCAAATGATGAAAGATCCAAACTTGATTCAAAGACGCGACAATGTGTCTTTATTGGCTATGGTCTGGATGATTTCGGCTACAAACTGTATGATCCAGTTGAGAAGAAGATTCTCAAAAGCTGAGATGTTGTCTTCGTTGAAGATCAGACTATAGAAGATATTAGAAAAGAACTAAAGACAATGCCTCATCAATACAAAAATATTGATGTGAATCCAGAACCTCATACACCGGTGCCAGTACATGTTGAAGATAAGGTTCCCAATCATAAGGGTACAGATGTTGTAGCTCCTAGAGATGATGATCATGATCAATCACCAGTACCAGAAGCTACACCAACAGTTCCATAGAGAAGGTCTGACAGAGAAAGACGACCTTCAATGAAATACTCTACATATGAGTATATGATGCTTACCAACAGGGGAGAACCCGAGAGCTACAAGGAGGCTATGGAAACAGAGAACAATGAAGAGTGGGAGGAAGCCATGCAAGATGAGATGAAGTCTTTATATGACAATCACACTTTCGAGTTAGTGAAATTGCTAAAAGGCAAACAAGCTTTGAAGAATAAATGGGTGTACACAGTGAAGCAACAAGAACACGCTTCACAACCCCGGTACAAAGCCAGACTAGTTGTCAAGGGATTCAATCAGAGGAAAGACATTGACTTTGATGGAATCTTCTCTCCAGTTGTGAAGATGTCATCCATCAGAGTGGTACTCAGCTTAGCAGCAAGCCTTGACTTAGAGATTGAGCAGATGGATGTCAAGACCGCATTTCTTCATGGGGATCTGGAAGAAGAAATTTATATGGAGCAGCCAGAAAGCTTCAAAGTCAAAGGAAAAGATGACCATATGTGCAGACTCAGTAAAAACCTCTATGGTTTGAAACAGACACCGAGACAGTGGTACGTGAAGTTTGAGTCAGTTATAGGGGAGCAAGGATACAAGAAGACTACTTCAGACCATTGTGTTTTCGTTCAGAAATTTTCTGACGATGACTTTATCATCTTACTATTGTATGTAGATGATATGTTGATAGTTGGCCGGAATCAATCAATGATTGGTGATTTGAAGCAAAAATTGAGTAAGTCTTTTGAGATGAAAGACTTGGGCCCAGCAAAACATACTATTGGCATCAGGATCAGTCATGATCGAAAAGCCAAGAAATTATATTTGTCACATGAGGAGTACATCAAGAAGGTACTTCAGCGATTTCAGATGGACAAGGCTAAAGCGGTTAACACTCCTATTGCTATCCATTTTAGATTGAGTACGAAACAGAGTCCTTCTACTGAGAAAGAGAATGAGGAAATGAAACAGGTTCCATACACCTCAGTAGTGGGAAGTCTAATGTATGCCATGGTGTGCACAAGTCCAGACCTAGCACACGCAGTTGGATTGGTCAGTCGGTTTATATCAAATCCAAGAAAAGAACACTAGAATGCTATCAAATGGATAAAGCGATATCTTCGAGTCACATCTAAAATGAGACTATTGATGAGCGGAAAATATATCAATATTTACCGCCCCTTTTACTTAATATTTTGTTTAGTTTCTCGGGTTTGATGAACGTTTTGATGTGTTTTTGTTTATTTTGCAGATAAAATAATATTGGGACACAATGGAATCATTTAGGACGAAATGTGGGTCAAATAAGAGCAAAAATTGGACTTGATATATTAATTTTGGAGATTGGAAACTTGAAAGGGCGTTTTAACGAAGTGCAGTTTTGGAAATTCCAATTTTGCGCATCTGTCGTATTTTGGGCATAACTTTTTACTCCGATGTCGGATTGAGCTGATGCAGGTTCCAGATTAAAGAAGACTCAAATATCTACAACTTTTAAAGACAATAATTTCTAATTCTGAAGATTTCATGCCCGAAATTGATGAACCATCTAGAATGTGTTGTGTGTAATTATTAAAGTCATTTTCAATCATTTTCAAAGCAAAAAATAAATTAATAAATAAATAATAAAAATTATCAAATCACCACCAACATGATAAGAAATTAGTGGAGCAATTAATAATGGATTTGGTGGAGTAATTAGTGGAGCAATTAATGGAGCAATTAATGGAGCAATTAATAATGGATTTGGTGGATGATTTGATGGAGGCAAAATTTTACCTATAAATAGCAAGCCATTTCATTTGTAAATTCATACTTTCTTCTAAGGAATTCCTTAAGAATACTAAGAAGATTGTATCTTGTTTGTTTATTTACAGCTTTCAGTAATTAATTTACGCTTTCACACTTTATTTTCTTTACTTTTCAGTTTTTACTTTCCGCAATTTACTTTTACGCACAATACTTTTCTTTCTTTAATTTTCTGTTTTTACTTTTTAGTAATGAGGAGGTAACTCCCCTTTGCTGGGGTAAAATGTAAAACTTTTATTACTAATAATTAGATTAATCTCCCATAATTATAATATATAAACTAGTTAAAATCTGACTTAACGAGGATACCGCCATATTGGTCTGTTGGTAATTATTTAAATTGGTTTTAACCTGACTAAACCGGATACCGCCTGATTGGTCGGTTGGTAATTAATTATTAATTTGACTTAATCTGGATACCGCCTATATGACTGGTTGGTAATTATCATGCAAAGTCAATATATTATATTAAGGGAGATATCTAAAATAGAAGTAATAAAAGTGGATCCTTTTACCTCATCATTTTCTTTTATTGTACTTTTACTTTTTTTACTTTTCAGCAATTTACTTTCAGCATTTACTTTCAGCATTTACTTTCAGCATTTACTTTTCAGCAATTTACTTTTCAGCAATTTACTTTCAGCATTTACTTTCAGCATTTAATTTTCAGTATTTAATTTCAGCATTTACTTTCTGTCATTTACTTTTCAGCAATTTACTTTCAGCATTTTACTTTATGTCTTTTATTTTATTTAAGTTCTTACTAGTCCTAGTTATGTGTCGTAACTAAGTTAGTTATCTGGGGTTGTGATGAATTCTAATATCACCGGTTTATAAGGGTTTATTTTATAGTTTGGGCAATTTAAAGGTTTACTTATTAAGTCTTAAGCTTAATGATTCTTGTTATCTGATCACCAATAAGATTGGTGTGGTAAATCTAAAATAAACTTGACAAAGGAATTTTAGGTTTCAGCCTTAGACTTAATAGCCCATGATCTTCCTTGAGGATATATAACCCTTTAATAGATTTCCTTACAGGATAGACATATACATGTCGGGCGGGGGTAGCCATAATTGGAACTTAAACTTAATGAATCCAGATAATTTGGTTGACATAGACATATGGTTCAATTGAGTTAAACTGGGTATTTGCGTCTGACCATCGACATAGGCTTTTGCATAATTTAGTGTTTCAGGTTAGTAAACCGATTTATTACACAACCATGAAATAACCACTTAATCTTTTAAAAGATATTAGAAAGATTCACAACCCTAGATAGTTTTTAATATTGAATTTTCTTAAACCTACTTTTGTGCAATTTTATTTACTTGTTTTTAAATTTAGAATCATCATCATTTCAAATCAATCAATCAACCTGTTAGATACTAGTAATCATTTGACCTCATAAAATTAATAGATTTGGTATTAAGTCCTCGTGGGATCGATACTTTTTATACTACTTGAACGATATGTACGATTGCGTTATACGTGTGTGTTTATGCCGGTCAAGTTTTTGGCGCCGTCACCGGGGATTTATTTATCTTTCACTATTAGTTTTAAGGTTAGATACCTTTACTTGTATCTAATTTTCTTTTTACTTATACTTTTTGTTTTCTTGTGTTTCAGGTTCTCAGAAACTACATGAGACGAACCAGAAGCTTTGAACTCCGACCGCTTGACCCAGAAATTGAAAGAACCATCAGACAGTTGAGAAGAGAAAGGGGAGAAGGCCAAGAAGATTTAGTCAACATGGAAACTGAACCTTTGGAGGTTGCACCACCAATCCCCATTCGAGACAGAACCATTCCGGTGGTTGGCAGACTCATTTCTTGTATTGTACTTCCTCCCTTACCAGCAAATGCGGGTGACATCAAAACATGCATTCAGATGATTCAGCAGTCAGTTCAGTTTGTGGGGAATGCAACTGAAGATCCTAATGCCCACATCAGCAACTTCTTGGAAGTTTGCGGCACTTTCAATTACAACCGAGAAGCTGAAGAAGCAATGAGACTGCGTATTTTCCCATACTCCTTGAAAGGCTGAGCTAAAGCTTGGCTACATTCACTACCAGCAGGTTCCATCACAACTTGGAACACTTTAGCCACCAAATTTCTTGCAAAGTACTTTCCACCAGCCAGCCAGAACTGGAAAGCTGAGGAATGACATCACATCCTTTGTGCAACAAGACTCAGAAACTCTCTACGAAGCTTGGGAAAGGTACAAAGATTTGCTACGGAAATGTCATCACCATGAGATTCCAAAATGGCTTCAAGTCCAAACCTTCTATAATGGACTTTCTGGACTGATGAGAACCACAATTGATGCTGCTGCTGGAGGAGCTTTAATGGAAAAAGGAGAAGATCAAGCCTGGGACCTAATCGAAGAAATGGCCAACAACAATTTCTTGTGGCCAACAGAAATGAGCATGATCCAAAGAATTACAGGAATTTATGAAAGTGGAGCCAAAACAGCAGTCAACGCCAAGCTGGATCAGATATGCAAATTCATGGAGACTCTCAGCACTGGATCCACAAGTTCACCTTATAGAGGAGCACCAGAACAAAAACAACTTGAAGAGACGGTGAATTATGTCAACAATTTCAACAGACAGGGGAACAATCCATATTCCAACACCTGCAACCCAGGGTGGAGGAATCATCCCAATTTTTCATGGAGCAATAATTTAGGACAAAAGAATAATCCACCACCTGGATTCCAACAGAAGAACTATCCACCACCAGGATTCCAACAGCAAACCAGGAGTTTGAAAAAGAACCAGAAATGAAAGAATGGATTGCAGAGATGTTCAAAAAGCAACAAGCAGCATATAATGCTATCTTTCAGAGCCAATCAGCTTCCATCAAAGCACTGGAGAATCAAATTGGACAACTGACCAATGCTCAAAGTTACAGACCGCCAGGAAACCTTCCCAGCAACACAGAGCCAAATCCAAGAAATATGGGAAATGAGCAGTGTCATGCCATCATGTTAAAAAGCGGTACTGAAATCAACAAAGATGTTGGAGCCAAAACAACTGCTGAGGAAGTTCCAAAAGAAACAAAGCAACAAATGGAGGAAAAAGAAGCAAAGGAAAAAAAACAGATCACTCCACCTCTACCTTTTCCTCAGCGTCTTCAGAAAAACAAACTGGACAAGCAGTTTGCTCGTTTCCTGGAGGTGTTCAAAAAGCCGCACATCAACATTCCATTTGCAGAAGCCTTGGACAAATGCCCAGCTATGTAAAATTCATGAAAGACATTCTTTCACGAAAACAGAGATTAGGAGATTACGAGACAGTAGCATTGACGGAAGAATACAGTGCCATCATTCAGAGGAAACTTCCCTCGAAGTTGAAAGATCCTGTCAGTTTCACCATTCCTTGCATCATAGGAGAACATAACTTTGGTAGGGCTTTATGTGATTTAGGTGCAAGTGTTAACTTGATGCCTTTTTCTATTTTCAGGAAACTACAGATTGGAGAAACAATGTCCACTTCAGTCTCTCTACAACTTGCTGATAGAACACTCGTATTTCCAAGAGGCGTAGTTGAGGATGTGCTGGTCAAGGTTGACAAATTCATTTTCCCAGCAGATTTTATTGTCATTGATATGGAGGAAGACGCAGACGTGCCAATCATCCTCGGGAGACCATTCTTGGCTACAGGTCGAACCATTATTGATGTACAAAAATGAGAATTAACCATGAGTGGTATAGGACCAAGAGGTAACATTCAATGTTTTCAAGGCCATAAATTTCCAAGATGATGAAAAGAAGGAGGAATGTTTCAGACTTGATGTGATACACAGTACCATTCAGAACTCCAATGCAATGCAA
The DNA here is from genome assembly GCA_019454045.1 of Zanthoxylum bungeanum. Lineage (NCBI taxonomy): Eukaryota > Viridiplantae > Streptophyta > Magnoliopsida > Sapindales > Rutaceae > Zanthoxylum > Zanthoxylum bungeanum. The sequence goes on from SKCR01048642.1 coordinate 17,579, forward strand.
AGTTCTACTGACAAACTTAAAACATGTCAATTGCCTGTGGAGCCTGAAGATAAAGCGTCTTTTGCACTAAAAAAGCCAATTCCTATACTACAAGCAACAGAAGAGAAAAAGTTCCACCAGCTCAACGAATTGGAGGAATTTCACAATCAGCCTTTTGAGGATGCCAAATTGTACAAAGAAAAGGCCAATAAGAGACATGATGAGAAGTTAATGCGCATACAACTAGAACCATGGCAGAAGGTTCTATTAAACAAATCAAAGGTGAAATTCTTCCCATGGAAGCCAAAATCACGGTGGTCAGGTCCATTTATGATCACCAAGGCTTTACCAGATAGAGCTGTTGAGATACGTGATCCTGACTCCAACAAAACTTTCAAGGTTAAAAACAAGCGTGTCAAGCACTACTGGGGAGAATCATTTGAGCGACAAAAAGAAAGTGTCACACTTTCAGATCCAGCCTAATGTTCGAGAAGTCACGTCTAGCTGTCGACATTAAACTTAGCGCTCGCATAAAGGCAACCCATGCAATTTGTGTATAAATTATGATTTGGTGTGTTTTATTTTTGTGTGTTTAATTTTTGCAGGTAAAGTCATTTCACGATGGAAGAAGTTCTCGCAAAACTTCACAAGCAATTTCCTTCTCTCCCTCAAAACTCTCTGATGAAAGTCTACAAAGCTCGCTTGGAACAGAAGAGATTACTAACGATCCATGGCGTTCCTAATGATATTCGTTGGGTAATTGAAGCACGGGTCTGATTGGCAGGTGAGTCTTCTGAATCTTTTATTTCACATCTGCCTGGTTTTGGAAGAAGAGCACATATGTAGAAACGTAGAGCTAAGCAAATGAGTGTTTGTTACAAATGTGCATGCTGGAATTGCAATACTCGTTTTCATTCTTAGGAATGGTGTCTGATATCGCGAAGATAAAATTAAATTCATTAGGGATGGCTTGAGTAAGGAGTCTGTAGATAATATATTCGACTCTTGAGACGCATCCCAATGGATATGTTCATATAGCATTCACAATTACATACACAATTTCAAAAAGAAAGACAACAATTAAGTCTCGGGAATCTGACTAAAAAAGACCATGTTTGCCAATTTATAAGAAAATTGGATGGGAAGCTTATCCCTGACGCATAGACGTCAATCAAGCCACTAATTTTCTTGTAAATATTATATCTCTTTGTCTTTTCCTAATAATTGTGATTTTTTTGTTGTTTTCTTTTTATTTTTTCCGACGGATCCATACCTTTTTGACTATCACGATCTATTTTACTGTTTAACTAATAATTGTCATTTGGCAGGTACTAGTGCTATTATTTTACTCACCCTTTTCAGGTGTTATAAATTCAACTCATCATTGCACTTTTGAAGACATCCAGAGTAAAACATGGAAGCCACTTCAAGAATACGAGTTGAAAACATCTGTGTGTTTTGCGGTACTAGTGTTGGTGTTAAGCCATAATACGTAGAAGCAGCACATGAATTGGGTCGAGTCTTAGCTGCAAGGAATATGCACTTAGTATATGGCGGAGGCAATCTTTGACTAATGGGGATCGTTTCAAAGGCCGTACAGGAAGGAGGCAGTCACGTTTTGGGAATCATCCTAAAACCCTTGGCAGGGGCAAATCTTATTGAACCATCAAACGGAGAAGAACTTATTGTGCCAGGTATGTCTGAACGACTGGTAGAAATGATTAACCGTGCTTATGCTTTTATTGCTTTGCCATGTGGCTTGGGCACATTAGAGGAAATTTTTATAGTGCTATCTTGGGCGAACCTGAACATACACCGGAAACCATTTGGGCTGTTTAACGTTGATGGATTTTATGATTTTCTTTGTGTGTTTCTTGATGATGCTCGGAAAAATGGGTTCGTGTCAAAACCTTTAAAAGAACTCCTCTTTACTGTCAGAACTGCTCCGGATCTAATTGACCAAATCTTAGCCTATGAACCACAAATTGACCCTATCCTTTCAAAGATAAATTGGTCCGAGGACGATCGTGGTAATAGGCGTCGGATTAATCTGGATCTTAACCTTTAATTTCCTGTAAAATTCAGCTAACCAGATATTATCTTCTAATCTCTTTCTCTACTGTTTAAGACATTGGGGACAATGTCTCATTCAGGTTTGGGGGAGGGAATTATGTGATCAGAACCTTTTTTTAGTTTGTGTGTTGTTTTTTATATTTTTATTCCAAAAATTTTCGAAAAATACAAAAAAAAAATTGAAAAATTTTAAAAATTACAAAAATATTTGTGTTTGTTTTGTGTTTTTATTTTGACTAAAAAGGTGAATTGGTAAGAGATAGCTGTAGTAAGGAGTTTCCACTCCTGAGACGTATCTCAAACCTATTTCGGAACAAGTTAATTTTGTTTATTTCATTTTAAATTATTTAATTTGTGAATTCTCCATAAAACTGACTAAAATGGATCTTCATATGCTCAGTTAGCAGATATTATCAACATACATAGTAACATACGGACATGAGCTAAAATTGAAAAGTTTGTAATATTCAGTGCTCTAGTTTAATTGGAGGAAGCATCTCAAAAAGTGATGGAATAAAAAAAAACGTCTGAGATCCGAGTTATTAAGTCTATAAGGGTGTTTTAACACCTAGTGCCCTAACCAAATGGTTTGGGAGTCACTGCCCAAAGCTCGCTACATGGATCAAAGATGTTGCAAAATATATATAATATATATATTATATATAGATATATAATATATATATATATATAATCTAAAGTCTGAGTAATTAAGTTCCAGGGGTGTCTTAACACTTGCCCTAAAGCCAACTGGTTTGAGAGCCACCGACCCAACACTCGCTACATAGACGGAAGGTATTGTATATAAATAAATCAAAATCAAAAAAAAATCAGAAAAATCAGAGAAAAATTATTCCATTGCTACAAAAAGGTGTGAATTCTGATAAAACTTTAGGACAAAAATATTACTCTCTTATCAACTGCACTTGTGACTGTTGTGGGCAAAAAATGAGTTGTTTAATATTTTTGGCTGTGCATATGGAGAATGATAAATATAATCGGAGAATTTACTTATTCGGTAATTTAGAAAGAAGAAAACAACTAGTAACTTGCAGTAGAAGTTTCACCTGATTAGTCACTAACTTCTTTATTCTATTTTCTCTTGCCTTTTTGCTTTTGTGTGCATTAGTTTTATTATCTTCTTACTTTTGTAAAACGTTTGGGGGTATCGTTGCTGTAAGCCCTCACGAGACTATAACTCGTCCACTAGGGACACATAAGGGTTTAAAGGCTTGTTGCATATGCTAAATGCAACCGTGATCCCTACGAAGTGGCTTAGTTTAATTTTAATTGTTTCTTGTATTTTATTTTGTGTTTTTGCTCGAGGACTAGCAAAATGTTAGGTTTGGGGTGTGATGAGCGGAAAATATATCAATATTTACCGCCCATTTTACTTAATATTTTGTTTAGTTTCTCGGGTTTGATGAACGTTTTGATGTGTTTTAGTTTATTTTGATAATAAAATAATATTGGGACACAATGAAATCATTTAGGACGAAATGTGGGTCAAATAAGAGCAAAAATTGGACTTGATATATTAATTTTGGAGATTGGAAACTTGAAAGGGCGTTTTAACGAAGTGCAGTTTTGGAAATTCCAATTTTGCGCATCTGTCGTTTTGAGCATAACCTTTTACTTCGATATCGGATTGAGCTGATTCAAGTTCCAGATAAAATAAGAACAAAGATCTACAACTTTGAAAGACAAAATAATTTCGAATTCTGAATATTTCATGCCCGAAATCGATGAACCATCCAGAAGTGTGTTGTGTGTAATTATTAAAGTCATTTCAATCATTTTCAAAGCAAAAAATAAATTAATAATAAATAATAAAAATTATCAAATCACCACCAAACATGATAAGAGATTAGTGGAGCAATTAATAATGGATTTGGTGGAGCAATTAGTGGAGCAATTAATAATGGATTTGGTGGATGATTTGATGGAGGCAAAATTTTACTATAAATACCAAGCCATTTCTTTGTAAATTCATACTTTCTTCTAAGGAATTCCTTAAGAATACTAAGAAAATTGATCTTGTTTGTTATTTACAGCTTTTAGTAATTAATTTTCGCTTTCGCACTTTATTTCTTTACTTTTCAGTTTTTACTTTCCGCAATTTACTTTTACGCACAGTACTTTTCTTTCTTTAATTTTCTGTTTTTACTTTTCAGTAATGAGGAGGTAACTCCCCTTTGTTGGGGTAAAATGTAAAACTTTTATTACTAATATTTAGATTAATCTCTCTTAATTATAATATATAAACTAGTTAAAACCTGACTTAACGAGGATACACCATATTGGTCGGTTGGTAATTATTTAAATTGGTTTTAACCTGACTAAACTGGATACCGCCTGATTGGTCGGTTGGTAATTAATTATTAATTTGACTTAATCTGGATACCGCCTATATGGCTGGTTGGTAATTATCATGCAAAGTTAATATATTATATTAAGAGATATCTAAAATAGAAGTAATAAAATGGATCATTTTACCTCAACATTTTCTTATTTACTTTACTTTCAGCATTTTACTTTTCAGCAATTTACTTTTCAGCATTTACTTTTCAGCAATTTACTTTTCAGCATTTACTTTTCAGCATTTAATTTTCAGTATTTAATTCAGCATTTACCTTCCGTCATTTACTTTTCAGCAATTTACTTTTCCGCATTTTACTTTATGTCTTTTATTTTATTTAAGTTTTTACTAGTCCTAGTTATGTGTCGTAACTAAGTTAGTTATCTGGGGTTGTGATGAATTCTAATATCACCGGTTTTAAGGGGTTATTTTATAGTTTGGGCAATTTAAAGGTTTACTTATAAGTCTTAAGCTTAATGCTTCTTGTTATTCGATCACCAATAAGATTGGTGTGGTAAATCTAAAATAAACTTGACAAAGAATGAATTTTAGGTTTCAGCCTTAGACTTAATAACCCACGATCTTCCTTGAGGATATATAACCCTTTAATAGATTTCTTACAGGATAGACATATACATGTCGGGCGGGGGTAGCCATAATTGGAACTTAAACTTAATGAATCCAGATAATTTGGTTGACATAGACATATGGTTCAATTGTTTAAACTGTGTATTTGCGTCTGACCATCGACATAGGCTTTTGCATAATTTAGTGTTTCAGGTTAGTAAACCGATTTATTACACAACCGTGAAATAACCACTTAATCTTTTAAAAAATATTAGAAAGATTCACAACCCTAGATAGTTTTTAATATTGAATTTTCTTAAACCTACTTTTGTGCAATTTTATTTACTTGTTTAAATTTTAGAATCATCACCATTTAAATCCATCAATCAACCTGTTAGATACTAGTAATCATTTGACCTCATTAAATTATAGATTGGTATTAAGTCCTCGTGGGATCGATACTTTTTATACTACTTGAACGATACGTACGCTTGCGTTATACGTGTGTGTTTAACGCCGGTCAACTATTGTTGGAAGCAACAAGCCAATGTTAATGGGCTACACCCGATTCAGATATGGCAGGTGATGTGGATACCCGAATTACTTTATGGTATCTAATTTACTCTCTCAGCGGAAGCTGTGGTTATGGCAGCAAGGGTTGCAGAGATTGTGTTGCACTCTCTAAACAGAGGCATTAATTCATTGCAATCACGGAATTTTCAAGGAATTACTTTGGATGAAGAAATTTATCAAGGAGTTGGGTTTCAAGTAGGAGAAGTACACTTTGTAATGTGATCAGCCAGATTGTTCTACCTTGGTAACAATTTACTTTTCACTCGAGGTCAAAAACATATCGATGTGAGGTATCACTGCATACATGATTCGTTCCTGAGTTCAAGCTGTTAGAACTCGAAAGATTTTCACCGATGATAATGGTGCCAATTGTTGGGATTTATGCCCTAGAGCTCATGTGTTGTAAACGGAATTGATTATTATAATAATTATAAACGCATTATTCATTTATCAAAGTTGTTTGATTTAAATTGCATATTATCCAATTGTCTTGTTTACCTTGATTACTCTTGTACCTTTAGACTTAGTGTATGTTTGATGCACAAGAGGATTTAAGTCTAAAGTTAGTAATCTAAATAGTCCATAGAGAGCAAACAGAGTGGGTACTTTGTTTGTGGTATATCTATAGCTGCGGTCCATTCTATACTTGTATGACGACCTTGATCCGGGATCGTTCATGTAGTGACATGGGAATGGAGGCACCTTGTATGATAAGATCATATAGGACTGGACTCAGATAAATACGAATTTCTTTTAATATCCGTTAATCGAAGAAATTCATTTTATCTACTAGATGGTCATATATGGATTAATCTTAATCCTGAGTGTACTACGAACTCCTGCATGTCAGGCTGTGTCCTTTGATTTACTATGGTGAGGTTGGTGTAGCAGTCCCGGCCAATAACTACGTATTTTGGGGATATGGTTTTGTATGTAGCTGGGAACGTTTTACATAGATATGGAATTCACTCCTTCTTACGAGAAGCAGATGAATATCTCTTTTAAGAGTTGATTCGGGACTTGAATAATTTGAGCGCTCAACTTTTCTATTACGAATAGAAAATATTTTATATTCATAATTGTTATGAATTAATTGTTCATTATAGAATCAATGGTGCTTAAGAGACAAAATATTTAGAGGGGTATAAACGGACTTATGACCCGACTCTATTTATGAGATATTCGTGAAGGGCTATATCCATATGTAGTGACTATATCGATGGACACCGAAGTTGTTCGGCTTATATTTCCATCTACGGTAACGGGAGTTCAACTTCGAGTTTTAGTGGAATAACGCGGAGTTAATAATTCATAATATTTAATTAAAGAGTTTTTTAATTAATATTCAGAATTATTGGAGCTCGGAACCGTAGGTCCATTTGGTCCCCGTGCTAGCTCGATTAACTGTAGCAAACCTAATATAATTAGATTGTCTAATAATATGCTCACATTATATTTAAATATTATTAATATGATTAATAATATTTTTGTCACAAATGAAAATAATATTAAATTAGTTTAATATTATATTTTCTAATATTTTTGATTATAAGATAATCAAATAATAATTATAAGATAATTATTACATCATTAATAATTATGAGATAATTATTACATCATCATTGATAATGCATAATTATGAGATAATTATGACATCATTATTTGATAATGGTAAATGCATTATCAAGACAAGCCTTAATGGTTTGCCAAATCATCCACCAAGTTTTTGTTAATTAGTTTTTGACCTAATTACCTAACTTGTTCCATTATCTAATGGATTTGGTTGACACTCCACTCAAGTGTGTTGGCCATTTACAATTGATAAAATTGTGGATGTTGATGGAATGATTTTAGTGGATTTTCTCTACCATTCCCACTCAAAGGTTGAGTGATAAAAAGATTTTATTTTTGAAAGTTTTCTAGTTTTTTGACACAACTTTGAGAGAGGTAGAGAGAAATACAAAAACACTTAGAATTTTTCTTCAATAGTTGAGAGAAAATTCTTATTCTCAATTGTTGAGATTTGAAAGGAAAACAAGAGTGAACAAGATACTTGATCTTCTTCATCTCATTTTTCTTAAAGCCAAAGAATTTGTGACATATAATTTCTCTAAATAGTTTAGAGTTTGATACTTCTCTAAATAGTTTAGAGGTTGATCTTTGTGAGTGAAGCCCACACTTCGGTTTGTTGGTTTCGAGATATAGCTCGGAAGATTGGGTGGTTGATTCTACGGTAGAATCTCAAAGGAAATTCATCAAGAGTTCGGTGGAGTTCGACTTCAACAAAGGAGAAGGCAGAGAAAATTTTAAAGATCCGGTGCCACATACCATTTCCGCTGCGCTAAGGAAAGCCGTTTCCAACAATTGGCATCAAGAGCTAAGGTTTGAAAAGTGTTCTTAACCCTTCTCTTTTAAGTTTTAAGTTCTTAATAATTTATATGAGATATATATTATTAGAATGCATGTTGTGATGAGTAGGCACAATTAGATTCATGAGATGAATGGTTGGTTTTAATGTTCATGTGATGAATGTTTACTTTGATTCATGTGATGAATGTATTGCGTTGATCGTTAATTTTTTCCGGCTCTTATTTTTAGATTTGGGAATGTAAGACCATAAGGTCATTTTCTTTCAAGTGTTGTAAGTTCATTTCTTTTGTAATAAGTCCAATATGTAACTCAATTTGTAACTTGGAGGAGCCGATGCCGCGAAGGACTTATAAAGAAGACATTCCACAAAGAACTCAACATACCATGGAGCAAGATTTGAAGACCAAGGAATGCCTTGGATTTATTGTACTAATTAGATTAGTATAGAAAAAAAAATAAGAGCCCGGTTAACGCAATTTATGTATGTATGTGAAACTTCATTCCGTTACGAGTCCGTAGAAAAAAACGGGGACCAAAACGGACTCCGGAAGCTCCCGAACGGAGAGTAATTAAAGTTTCAGTGTTTTGACACCAGACCGACAGCGTTCGAACGCCAGTAAAACGCAACTCAAACGTTTTGCTACTGCCTGGAAACGTTCGAACGCACAGAGAACGCTACGCGAACGTTTTCACCCCAGACCTGGGCATATATATGTTTTAAATTGTTTATTAACATGTCATATAGCCTAGGGTGCCTACTCTTGCATTTTCACGTGCCATAACATGTAGACATGCATGATATTCAAGTCATAAAATATGATTTTATGTAAATTTAATAGTTAAATTAGAATATAAGATGCATGTAAACGGATTAATAAGATTAATTGGTTTAAAGGTTTAAAAATTACGAATTCCAGTTTAAGAACAAATGGACATTATGAGTATATTATTTTCCTTGGTATATCGGATGGAAACCCAGATATAAATTCCATAGCCGCTTCCGAATGGACGGTAATTTGGTTTGTACTCGGGATACAATTCCACGTACCTTTGGAGTAAATAACATACTTATATCTATTAAATGGTTTAATGACATATAGTCCATTAGTTGAATTCTAAAATTTTAAAACTTATAAGTGAACTAATATTTTAATTGTTAAAATTGATTAGACCACTTAAGCAAACTTGATTAAATTAGTTTAATTAAGTTAATGATTAGTAGAGACTAATAAGTATTAGTGAATAAAATTTTAAGTGTTAAAATTGGTTAGATCACTAATAATCCACTAGTATAATAAAGATATGTTTTAGCCGAGCATAATCTTAATTCATTAGAAACTAGTGAGATAGAAACCTTAAACTTCAAAATAGTGAGTGGGAGAGGGGTATACCACAATATATCCCACGATCTCCATTGTTATCCAAAAACGTGAGATTCAATAGGCGCCTTGTGGCAGCTTTGTTTCTGTCCCCCTACGGATGGTGTCCTTATTGGGTCAATATCAGGTTTGGATTCCGAAAGGATAGGGACTCTAGATGTATTTGGTGATTTTACCTACCCTACGGCGGCACTTCACTAGTTAAGTCCAAGGGTTCCGAAATAATGGGTCACACTCACAAAGGAATGGTTAAGTTGTTAATCAAAGCTTCCTTGATCAAAATAACGGTAGTTGATTAATATAGGAATAAGAGTTATTTCAGATATATTAATCAATTGAGAATGTCTCAATCTATCATGCGAATACTTGACCTACCCTACGGCGGCACTTATTTGTGGGATGATAGATAATCGTGGCATAGTAATTCTTTTAGGTTTCTAATTCATTATACATTGATCATGCATCATGTTAATTTTATGCCTAAATGCTTGACAATTTCAATATGCGATGAATGAATGATTGAATGCGCGTTTATTATTTTTCAGCCATGGCATCTGCAATAATCTCAATAATCAAACAACAAGAAAAATTAACCGGGGATAATTATGTTAAATGGAAAGTGACATGAATGCTATCTTGGTCTGCGAAGACCTTAAATTTGTCCTAATGGAGGAATGTCCTCCTGAGCCAGCACCTAATGCTGGTAGAGCTGCACGTAATGCCTATAATAATTGGATTAAAGCTGATGAGAAAGCCCATAGCTATTTGATAGCATCCATGTCTGAGGTTCTTGCTTCACAGCATGAGCCTATGGCGACAGCATCAATGATTATGCAGTCATTACAGAACATGTTTGGGCAACCTTCAGACCGGCAACAACATGAGGCAATTGCCTCTGTATTAACCGCTAGAATGAAGGAAGGCACCTCAGTCCGAGACCATGTGTTAAGGATGATGGCTCATCTTAATATGGCTGAAACCCATGGAGCACGTATCAATGTGCAAAGCCAGGTGACAATGATCATGGAAACCCTTCCGAAGAGTTTCCTGCAGTTTAAAAGCAATTGTTCTATGAATAAATTGACTTTTACGTTGACTGAACTGCTAAATGAGCTCACCAATTACGAGAACGTTATGAACGGTCCTCGTAGGCCCAATGTCGAGGCAAATGTTGCCGAATCTTCTAAATCTGCAAAGAAGAAGAAGAAAGGCAATTGGAAGGCAAAGGCAAAACCAATGAAAAAGAAGAACAACAAAAGCTCCAAAGGAACCAATGCCAAAGGAAAATGTTTCCATTGTGAACAACAAGGGCATTGGAAAAGGAATTGTCCAAAATACCTTGCCGAGCTTAAAGAGAAGAAAAACTCAGGTAAATATGATTTACTTGTCATTGAGTCTCTTTTAGTGGAGGATGATAAATCCGCATGGATTGTTGATTCTGGTGCCACTAACCATGTTTGTTGTTCTTTGCAGCTACTTGACTCATGGAGGGACCTTGCTGAAGGTAGCTTCACCATGAGAGTTGGGACAGGGGATGTTGTTTCAGCAAAAGCAGTGGGAGATTCCAAGTTAAACTTTAATAATAGTTATTTATGTTTAAATGGTGTGCTATATATTCCTGGTTTTCGCAGGAATTTGATTTCTGTTACAAAACTTATGGAACATGGTTTTTCATTTCATTTAATAATAAGTCAGTTATTATTAGTAGAAATGGATTAAATATTTGCACAGGAAACTCCGAAAATAACCTATATGTATTAAGACCGTTAATGCATGATTCACTGCTTAATACTGAAATGTTTAAGATTGAAAGATCTAAAACAAAACGGCAAAAGATTTCTCATGATGATACCTATTTATGGCACCTTAGACTTGGTCACATTAACCTTGACCGGATAGATAGACTAATTAAGAACGGAGTTTTAAATCAGTTAAAACTCGGTACTTTTACCTGTCTGCGAATCCTGTTTAGAAGGCAAAATGACTAAGAGAGACCTTTTACTGGAAAAGGGATAAGAGCCAAAGAACCACTTGAGCTAATACATTCGGACGTTTTGCGGACCGATGAATGTAAAGGCACGGGGTGGTTATGAATACTTTGTCACTTTAATTGACGATTATTCTAGATATGGGTATGTTTATCTAATGCAGCACAAGTCAGATACATTTGAAAAGTTCAAAGAAATCGTGCTGTGCTGAGGTTGAGAACCAGTTAGGTAAAAGCATCAAAATTCTACGATCAGATCGTGGAGGTGAATACCTTGATAAAGATTTCGAGGAATTATTAGTTGAGCATGGAATTGTTTCACAGCTCACAACACCTGGAACACCCACAAAAACGGTGTTGCAGAAAGGAGAAATCGAACCCTACTAGACATGATGAGATCAATGTTTAGTTATAGCACTCTACCTAGTTCATTCTGGGGGATGCATTGGAAACATCAATGTATATCCTGAATGTAGTTCCTTCTAAGTCTATTCCTAAGACTCCTTAGAGTTATGGAGTGGTCGTAAAGCTAGTTTGCGACATTTCCGCATATGGGGGTGTCCAGCACATGTGCTAAAGAACAAGACTACTAAGTTGGAACCACGTTCACAGGTGTGCCTATTTGTAGGCTATCCTAAGGAAACTAGGGGTGGATTCTTTTATAATCCCGAAGATAATAAAATATTTGTATCGACAAATGCTACATTTCTTGAGGAGGATTATATGAAAGAATTCAAACCTCGAAGTAAAGTGTTACTTGAGGAGTTACTTACTGGTACGACCAGTAAACCATTGTCAAATGTTGACAAAGACATAACACCTTCAGCATCTGAAAGTCAGATGCAAGTTTATCAGAATACCATGCCACCTAGACGCAGTGGGAGGGTTGTAAGACAACCTGAACGCTATCTAGGAAATGGTGAAGTGCAAGTTGTTGCATCTTGTGATGGTATAGATGATCCATTGACCTATCGTAGTGCAATGGATGATACTGATAAAGAAGAATGGCTCAAAGCCATGAACCTTGAGATGGAGTCCATGTACTCTAACTCAGTCTGGGAACTTGTAGACCAACCTAATGGAGTAAAACCCATAGGTTGCAAGTGGATCTACAAGAGAAAAAGAGGAATAGATGGGAAAGTACAGACTTTCAAGGCTAGGCTAGTGGCAAAGGGTTATACCCAAAAAGAGGGAGTTGACTATGAAGAAACTTTCTCGCCAGTAGCCATGCTTAAATCCATCAGGATTCTTCTTTCCATTGCCTCATATTATGACTATGAGATTTGGCAAATGGATGTCAAGACTGCATTCTTGAATGGTAATCTTGATGAGAGTATCTATATGGTACAACCAGAGGGGTTCATAACCCAAGGTCAAGAGCAAAAGGTTTGCAAGTTGCAAAGGTCCATTTATGGACTTAAGCAAGCATCTAGATCTTGGAACATAAGGTTTGATACTACGATCAAGTCTTATAACTTTGAGCAAAACATCGATGAACCTTGTGTCTACAAGCGCATCATTGATGGGAAGGTGGTTTTCCTTGTGTTATACGTCGATGATATTTTTACTCATTGGGAATGATGTAAAGATATTATCGGACGTTAAAATCTGGCTAGCTAACTAATTCCAAATGAAAGATTTGGGAGAGGCAAGTTATGTACTTGGGATCCAGATTATTCGGGATCGCAAGAAACGACTGTTAGCAATGTCTCAAGCATCCTATATCGACAAGATTCTTGTGCGATTTGGAATGCAAAATTCCAAGAAAGGTAATTTACCTTTCAGGCATGGAATTCATTTGTCTAAGGAACAGTCTCCTAAGACACCTCCAGCAGTTGAGGAGATGAGACATATTCTATTTGCTTCAGCAGTTGGAAGTCTTATGTATGCTATGTTATGCACGAGACCGGACATCTGTTTGCAGTGGGAGTAGTCAGTAGGTTTCAATCCAACCCAGGATTAGATCATTGGGTGGCAGTGAAACACATTCAAGTATCTCCGGAGAACGAGAATTATATGCTATTATATTCTGGTGAGGATATGATCCTCAGAAGAGGTGATGTCGTTGTCATGCAGATTCCATCTGCAGACAACCTGGCTGATCCGTTTACAAAGACCTTATCGGCTACAGTATTTGAAGGTCACCTAAATGGTTTAGGATTACATGACATGTCTCATTTGCTCTAGTCCAAGTGGGAGATTTTGGGATTTATGCCCTAGAGCTCATGTTTGTAAAACGGAATTGATTATTATAATAATTATAAACGCATTATTCATTTATCAAAGTTGTTTGATTTAAATTGCATATTATCCAATTGTCTTGTTTACCTTGATTACTCTTGTACCTTTAGACTTAGTGTATGTTTGATGCACAAGAGGATTTAAGTCTAAAGTTAGTAATCTAAATAGTCCATAGAGAGCAAACAGAGTGGGTACTTTGTTTGTGGTATATCTATAGCTGCGGTCCATTCTATACTTGTATGACGACCTTGATCCGGGATCGTTCATGTAATGACATGGGAATTGAGGCACCTTGTATGATAAGATCATATAGGACTGGACTCAGATAAATACGAATTTCTTTTAATATCCGTTAATCGAAGAAATTCATTTTATCTACTAGATGGTCATATATGGATTAATCTTAATCCTGAGTGTACTACGAACTCCTGCATGTCAGGCTGTGTCCTTTGATTTACTATGGTGAGGTTGGTGTAGCAGTCCCGGCCAATAACTACGTATTTTGGGGATATGGTTTTGTATGTAGCTGGGAACGTTTTACATAGATATGGAATTCACTCCTTCTTACGAGAAGCAGATAAATATCTCTTTTAAGAGTTGATTCGGGACTTGAATAATTTGAGCGCTCAACTTTTCTATTACGAATAGAAAATATTTTATATTCATAATTGTTATGAATTAATTGTTCATTATAGAATCAATGGTGCTTAAGAGACAAAATATTTAGAGGGGTATAACGGACTTATGACCCGACTCTATTTATGAGATATTCGTGAAGGGCTATATCCATATGTAGTGACTATATCGATGGACACCGAAGTTGTTCGGCTTATATTTCCATCTACGGTAACGGGAGTTCAACTTCGAGTTTTTAGTGGAATAACGCGGAGTTAATAATTCATAATATTTAATTAAAGAGTTTAATTAATATTTCAGAATTATTGGAGCTCGGAACCGTAGGTCCATTTGGTCCCCGTGCTAGCTCGATTAACTGTAGCAAACCTAATATAATTAGATTGTCTAATAATATGCTCACATTATATTTAAATATTATTAATATGATTAATAATATTTTTGTCACAAATGAAAATAATATTAAATTAGTTTAATATTATATTTTCTAATATTTTTGATTATAAGATAATCAAATAATAATTATAAGATAATTATTACATCATTAATAATTATGAGATAATTATTACATCATCATTGATAATGCATAATTATGAGATAATTATGACATCATTATTTGATAATGGTAAATGCATTATCAAGACAAGCCTTAATGGTTTGCCAAATCATCCACCAAGTTTTTGTTAATTAGTTTTGACCTAATTACCTAACTTGTTCCATTATCTAATGGATTTGGTTGACACTCCACTCAAGTGTGTTGGCCATTTACAATTGATAAAATTGAGTGGTGGATGTTGATGGAATGATTTTAGTGGATTTTCTCTACCATTCCCACTCAAAGGTTGAGTGATAAAAAGATTTTATTTTTGAAAGTTTTCTAGTTTTTTTGACACAACTTTGAGAGAGGTAGAGAGAAATACAAAAACACTTAGAATTTTTCTTCAATAGTTGAGAGAAAATTCTTATTCTCATTGTTGAGATTTGAAAGGAAAAAAAAGAGTGAACAAGATACTTGATCTTCTTCATCTCATTTTTCTTAAGCCAAAAGAATTTGTGACAAATATAATTTCTCTAAATAGTTTAGAGTTTGATACTTCTCTAAATAGTTTAGAGGTTGATCTTTGTGAGTGAAGCCCACACTTCGGTTTGTTGGTTTCGAGATATAGCTCGGAAGATTGGGTGGTTGATTCTACGGTAGAATCTCAAAGGAAATTCATCAAGAGTTCGGTGGAGTTCGACTTCAACAAAGGAGAAGGCAGAGAAAATTTTAAAGATCCGGTGCCACTACATAGCCATTTCCGTTGCGCTAAGGAAAGCCGTTTCCAACACCAATATGTTCACAAAATTTTTACCGAAAGAGAAGCTTGAACATCTGTCGTGCCATAGCGGGATGACAAAACTCTTCATACAGTCAAAGTAAGGAGATACATAGAACTACAATTGGCTTGATCCCAATCGGGTACTTAAGCAGTCTACATATGCCGCCAGGATGGATCCTTTTAAGGATCCGATTTGGGTGATTGATGTCGGCTCAGATTTTAGGGCAATCTTCACCGATGGGGAGATTTATTAGACTCCAGCTACGCGTTTTGCCAATTGGGAAAACGTGTGGCAGTGTAGCACACGTTTTTGGCCCTATAAAAAGGAACCCCAGAGTCATTTGTTAAGCATCCCAGAAATCTCAACGAGTTAATATAGAGAGTAAAGAGTGTTGTGAGGTTTTTTATAAAACTTTGAAATAGCTTTATAATTCTTTTGTTAAGTAATAAAGAAGAATTTTCTTCTTACTTCTCCTCTATACCATTATCAGAATTTGATAATTCCACTGACTTACTTTCCCCATTCGCTTTTTTGAAGGTGGGATGGGAAATGATCATTTGAGGAGCTTGAAGTGTTTTGGGGGAATTTCCACCAGGCATGGCTTTGCCAACTTCTACAAGTTCCATTGATGTTTCATGGGCAGCCACTAATGCTCCGAAATGCATTCCTCAAGTTAGTAAAGCATTTTACTTCCCTGATTCAACTATCATCCCCTCTCGCATGACCTGAAATTAAACACAAATTTGCAGGTAAATGTTGGCCTTCTTATGGAATCAGAATCAGTGTTTCTGTAAGGTCAATCTGAATATTACAACCGACTCATCTGGGGGCCCATAGATGCAAGCCCACTGTAAGGTCAACATCAAAGGGATGTGATCTAAGATGCAGAAGAGTACATGTTTGAACAACCTTCGCTGAACAATGCTCCTGCATTTCCTACATAATGTTATGCATATAATGCAATATCAATCGATTGATTTTTATGATAATTTTGGTTATTATATATGACATCATTTTCTTTTTAAATCTAATAAGTGGGGTCATCGGAAATTAAGTATGATAAGAGTAAGGGAGTGTTGTTGTTAGACTAAAATCCTAACCCACTCCGTAAATTTACTATAAGACATGTATTTTTCGATTCGTTAAAATGTTCTTAGAGACTAAAGTCTTGTCTCATTCTCAAAATCTAAGATAGAATATAGATTTTCGGACCCGTTCGAGTGAGGGTGCTCATAGTAACTCCGACTTCGACCCATCTAAATACTTAACATTTTTTCTGGGCCAAGTATTATGGGCCTAGCTAAAGCCTAAATACCTTCGCCCGATAGGTCATTTCGTAAGGCCCACCTCAAATACCTTCCCCCGTTAGGTCATTGGACTATAACTTACATCATCATTCACCAAAACTACCATACACCATCAATCAACACCGTCCGATTTCATTTTCCCATCCAGCACAACCTCGGAATCAAAAATCCACCAATCAAAACTCAAACACGTACTAAAAACACAGGCATCAATCGTCCGAGCACTCACACAGAATAATCAGAAATATCTAGCTCTAGAAGCGACGCTTTACAATTTACATAAACGGTCTCTCGTCATTTCATTGCCCTATAAAAACATAAAACCGCAAGCTGTCGCTTATTATCTAGGGTTTTATTGTTGCTTCTTTCCATTTCGAGAGACATTATGAGGTGAGCTCCTTTCTCCGTCGTTGATTCCATTCGATTTTTCGATCATCTGTCACTCGATTCCACTGATTTACGCTTACTTCATTATTGTTACCGTACTCTCTTGATGTACAGAATATTCGTTGCAATGTTTTTTTTTTTTGTTAGAAGTACTTGCTTTAGTTTCCGGTGAAATGAGATTATTTGTTTTTTTTTTCCTATTTGTGAAGTCTGGTTGATCTAAAAGTAACAGCTGTTTCAGTTTCAACGCTTTTGTATTTGTTGTTTCAAATTTTTTTTTTTTAGAATAGCAGTTGTTGGATGGACATAAATATTTATGCAAAAGAAAAAATGGAGTTTTAAGAGATCATGGCATTAATTTGATGAAAAATGAAAATTATGTTAGTTTGAGATTTTTTTTTTTGGCATACTGACAAGGAAAAAGGAAAACTGGCTCCAGTTAAGAGGAACTAATCGGTGCGTAGTTTGTCTGCCTAGAAATATATTGATTTTGAAAAGAAAATGGTCATTTCTTAAGCAAGATAAGGAAACTTATTCATTGTAGTTGTGGTTGGTTTGTTGGGAATGGGAATATAATAGAGCTGGAGATAACTAAACTGCGAATAATCGATCTACAAATGAAAACGCAGCCTTCTAAAAATTGTGATGCAAGCTATTTATTGACCTGATGATTTTACTGATTTACTCATAGTTTGGTTGTTTGCAAAGTGCAAATACCAATTGTTATCTGTTGCTGCTGGTGTGCAATTTACACCATCGAAGTATGTGATGCCCAACCTTATATTTGAACATGGATTTTGACAAGGATGTGTACTGTAGATTATGGTTGTCTCTCTGTTTTTTTTATATTTTCACTTTATCTCGCTTTCTCAAAATTGCTATAAATTTTGTAGCCGTGTTCCTGAAGTTAAGTGGGCCCAGAGGCAAGACAGATTTTCATTACAGTGCAATTACCAGATGCAAAAAATGCAAAGGTCAATCTTGAGCCAGAGGGAGTGTTTACCTTCTCTGCCAGTGCTGGTGCTGAAAACCACATTTATGAGCTCAAACTGGAGCTTTTTGATAAGGTCAATGTGGAGGTAAGATGTTTCGCTTTTTATGCTTTTATGGTAGTGTTTGATTATTTTAGTGGTGTGGTAGAGCTATCAAGCCATGTGTGTGCTTGCATCCTATTACTTGGATTTATTATTATCTTCAAAGTCAGCGTTCACGGTCTTGCTATATTGTATATTATGATTTTGTTTCCTCTTGCTGTAGGAAAGCAAGATTAATGTAGGTGTAAGGAGCATATTTTGCATCCTGGAGAAGGCAGAAAAGGGATGGTGGAAGAAGCTTCTGCGTGGAGATGGGCAAGACACCACATTATGTTAAAGTTGATTGGGACAAATGGGTGGACGAAGACGAGGATAATGGTACAATGATGTGTCTATTTTTTATGAGGTTTCTTGGTTCATGTTTATCATCTATTCTTCAAAAGAGTTTATCGAACTTCTTATGGTTTAATCAGGTACCGGTGACTTGGATCTTGGAGGGATGGACTTTTCGGTATGGTTATGATGGCTCAGAGAATTTACTTCTGAAAATTTTGCTAGAAATCTTTTCTTTTCTAATTCTTGCTGTGGATTGCAGAGCATGGGAGGCATGGGTGGCATGGGTGGCATGGGAGGCATGGGTGGCATGGGAGGCATGGGTGGCATGGAAGGCATGATGGGTGGCATGGAAGGCATGATGGGAGGCATGGGTGGCATGGAAGGCTTGATGGGAGGCATGGGTGGCATGGGAGGCTTGGGAGGCATGATGGGTGGCATGGGGGGCATGGGAGGCCCGGGCGGTGATGGGTTGGGTGGCTTTGAAGACAGTGATGATGAAGGTGAGTGCCACAGTAGTCTTTTGTTACTTATCAGCTGTATCTTCTCCTTTTCCTGTGACAGAATCATCTCATTTATTTTAAACACTGTTTTAATGATAGTGGCAGTAAAGTACAATAACCAAGGTATTTGATTTTAGTGATTTTTGTGCGTAATTGAAGGAGCAGACTTACTGCTTTCTCGAGTCAGGAATTAGGTGGTAGTTGAATGAAATCGGCCTCTTTTTTTCCTTTTTGAATCATCTAAAGTTGAAAACTACTTTCTTAACCAATGGATAGTGTTTTCAACTACGAATGTTTTGTTGCCTACTTGCCTTCTTCTTGGTTTTTGGCTGGTGTGAAAATATTAATTTTCATTTTTTTTTGGATGTAGAAGTGGTAAAGCCGCAACAAGAAGCTGGAAAGGCAGGCGGTGCTAAGCCAGAAGAGGACGGTGGAAATACTGAAGGGAAAACAGAAGCTGCTCATAGCAAATAATAATCTGGTAGTTCCAAAAGCAAAATTCACTTAACCTATAGTTGCTGGATGGGTTAAATGTGTTATCTTGTAACCGGATTGATGCGTGCTTTTTCGCTAACCAAGTGAGGTTATTTTTATTTTTATTTTTTTTTATAGGTGCAACATTGCAGCCCAAATACTCTTGAACTTGGATTAGGATGTTGTTGTATGTTAGTTCATGGAAGATAATTTGGAAAGCGAGCTTGTGAGCTTGTTTTTTCTTGTGGTTGAGAGTAAGATTATTAGTATTTGTAGACAGAATAGTGTTTTATTGTTCAATTGTGGCATCAACTTTCAGTTTTAATTAATATCTGGTTGAGCTTGATGAATGTGCTTGCTGTATCTCTGCAAGTTCATTTTTCACCATTGTCAATTTAGAACACACCGGAGCTCGCTCATTTTCATTTCTGATGAATAGTTCATGGTGAGTGGATGCCACTGCGTTGTGCGGCTTGGTTTCAGTTCACATGAGAACTTTCTTGGGGGGTTAAGTTTAGGGATGCAATTTTCTTTTTCACGGGTTCGGTCGGGATGCGATTTGATTTTAGCGGACGAGATGTCCTGATTGTCACTGGGAATTTTGGGAGAAAAAAGATCATATCCTCAAATATCATGGTTGGATCGGTCATACCAGATCATGAAAATCTTGAAAATAAAGAATTCTCGTGTTACAAACATTTTTTGAAAGTTTATTGCCGGCAAGGTTTAAAGGCTAAACCAGGAAACAAAAGGTGCGAGCTCTCCTCTCTCGGGCAACAAATGGAAGAAGGCGCAGAGATGGAAGTACAAATGAAAGAGAATGAATCCCAAACTCATAACGAAAACTAAATTCACAGACGTGTATTCAAAAATTCCATTTAAACCAATTTCGGCAACGAATATATATATATATTTTGGGTATTATAGTTTGATCAGATATGAGATGACAAACCAACAAAAAAAAAATAATGATAATCAATGGTGATTTCTTTTTAAAAAAATTAAAATTTTAAATACACACGTATCATAATTCCTTTATTAACATTTAAAAAAATTAAATTTATCCATATTTTTTAACCATAATACCAAACAAAACGTTTTCACGTACTGCTGCTCACTTTTCTATAGCTTACAAAATTTTCCTTGTGACTGCTTGGAATTTGATGTTTACTATATTTCCTGGGGACGTTGACTCTTGCTTTTAAATGCCGGTGTCGCCATCAACAATATACAACAGGTAGTGTTCTAAAATTTTTAACTGGATGAACACAGTCTTGACATTTTAAACCATTAGACGATTAGAAAAATATCTGAAAAAACCGAATTACAACCTCAAATTAGTTCATTAACAGCCTAAATACATTTCATAATGTCCAACTTCTCTATTCCAAAGGTAAACTTGAGAGAACTAAAACCAGCAAGGAAGTTCATATATAAGATGGGGCACAAAATGCCTTAAAAATAGCAAGCTCGCTCTCTGGTGTTCAATAACAGACTATCCTCGCCCTCGCCCTCCACCTGACATCAAACTTGAAAATATAAGCTGGCTATAATTGTAGATTTCCCGCAAACTAGGCTGTCTAGAAAATTAAAACAAAACAAAATTTGTTTCAACACAGTTTTCTAGCATCCTTGGTAAGTGTGGCCCCAAAATGAAGAGAAACTTTGATCATACAAGTTACTTTTACTATTTTTTTTTTCCTTTTTTCCCCCAAGGGGTTGGGAGGGGGCAAAGAAAGTTGCTATTTCACTATTACAGGAATTGGCAAAAACATTTCTTTTGCACACACCATAAGGGGGAAAATGTTTTTATTCACGTGTGACAAGCTCAAGAGCCATACTAAATTCATTGCTGCAAAAATATTTTACAAGTCATGCCATCAAAATTCATACTACAAACTCTCATTTTTCCAACAGTTCAGAAAGTCTTACCTCTGCTACCACCAGGCTTTCCACCAGACCCTCCCCTGCCCCGGCCGCCACCCACACCATCCTCTCTGCCTCTTCCTCTGCCACGTCCTACCCCAGGTGGCTTACGATCTGGAAAAAGTCCAAAGTTTCCAAGTTTACTTGGTTGCAAAAAAAAATAAAAATAAAAAAGAGTATGCCAAGTGCAGGATAAGTTACTTAAGAGACACAAAAGAAAAAACATGGGAAAGGGTGTTTTGAACAAGCAAGTACTTGAAAGCAATAATAAAGTAATAGCATAAGCAATAATCAAGTAATAGCATAAGCAATATAATTCTTAATAGTTCCTGGATGCACAATAATCAAAAGAAAATTTTCCTACTAGATAATCAGGATTCAGGAACCAACTCCCCCAACCCCACAAAACAAAAAGCCTAGAGGTGAGAAAGAGAGAGAGGGCGAGTAAAACATGCCTGAGCGACTCTTTGCTTCTTCCTGGACTTTGTCAATCACCTGAACACAAAGGCAACATTACAGATTATAAACTGATTATTAAACTTGCAAAGTATCACAGAACCAAGGCAAACAATGAAAAAATCAAGATCCAAAATATTTGAATTTAGTTCCCTGCCAAAAATCTTCATGAAAATGCTGTTACCATTCTACTTCCTAAGATATGTGAACCAAGAAAACTACTGCCAAAGAGGATTGTGTAATATCATTATTCAAGCACCATTGGAATGTGTTTTATGCTGATCTTGATACGATTACTTCGTGATTCATTTCACAGTTTGGTCAAATATTAGTGTGGCATTTTAGGCAGGTGAAACCCAATTTAATAGGGAAAAAAAAGAGTCTATCCACCAACCATAAAGATAGAAAAATTATGTCTTCATTGCTGGGTGATTTTAAGTACATGAACTGAAAAACCAACTAGCTTCTCTGCTTCTGACAAAAGAATTCGATGTATAAACCAAAAAGAAAAAGGAGCATCCGCCAAAGGAAAAATAAATAACAAAATAAATGGATAGATCATAAACCTCATCAGGAACTCGAAGATACTTTATTGTGTTCCCACGAATATAACATTCAGGCATTCTCCAAAATTTATCTCCGTCCTACATAAGATTCAGATTAAACCTATTCATGACCTTGTAAGCCAACAATCTTTA